>SMSX01006072.1:0-13967 GCA_026573535.1 Eucalyptus polybractea | reverse complement strand
GCCAAAACTTATTTGCATCTGTATTGGATAAGCTGTTTCGTTTGTCATTGCTTGGCCTGTCTTACCATTCCATGCTGAAATGATGAGGCAAGCTCTGATTGGGTTGCTGGTGAAGTGTATTAATGTCTTGACATGTTAATGTCCCAAAGAGTTGCTTCTCCGTGAATCGCTCTTCTATTCTTGAATGGCTTGTGCTTTAGTCTATGTATCAGCACTTGAATAAACTATATACTGTATTTATTAGCGACGATTTTTCCTGATAAGTGAAGAGATTATCACTGAGGCACCAAGGGGTGCCGATCCATTTACAAACGAGCTTGAAGCCAAAATTGAGAAAAGAGCTTGTTTACAAGATGAACAGTTAACCATGTCAATCAAAACATTGACATTGAAGCATAAATCTACGCTACTTAATGGGAGGAACTCTGCATCAACTTTCAATGAGTTCTTTTAAGGCAGACTCTTATCCTTGAAGATACTCGTGTTCGTTCTTTCCAGATCCATCAGTAAACAAAAGAAGGAAACTACCAGAAAACAGGAGGGATAAGGTTGTCCATCCACTTTGTCGTATGCCGTGGGTTTTGAATACCTCGTCGGGCCCAGGGTTTTTATTCGTTAGACTCGATTATTGTCAAAACCCGAATGAGTTAAACATCCGATTAGGACTTCTGCCATCGCAAGAAGTTGAGTACGGATTCACTTGATTTGGCTGCGATTATGATCGAGAAGATACCATGCGGAATCATCCGACTCTTAGTCAAAAACTGCAATAGCACGGAAAGTTCCTACATTATTCGTGTGGCTCCGGAGGGATAGGGCAGGAGCAACTTGATAGACTGTCTCTACAAAGAAAGAAAATGACACTGAAAAGAATCAATCTAACTACGGGACCATTCCGACCAAAAAAAACAAAAAAACTACGGGACCATAAGACAACAGCCATTGAAACTTCAACCTAGCATCAAACAAATCCTGAAGCAACCAAAGCGAAGCTGACAGAAGCCTGAACACAGACACAACTCATCAGATATGGAGGGCAAAGAAACAGAGAGAGAGAAGCACTTTGTGCTGGTCCACGGGGCTTGCCATGGAGCTTGGTGCTGGTACAAAGTGGCCACCCTCCTGAAGTCCTCAGGCCACAAGGCCACTGCCCTGGATATGGCCGCTGCAGGGGTCCATCCGAAGCAGCCCCGAGAGCTGAACTCAATTGTGGAATATGTCGAGCCACTATTCGAATTCTTCGAGGGTCTTCCACGAGGAGAGAAGGTGATCCTGGTGGGGCATAGCATGGGTGGGGTTGTGATTTCATTGGCCATGGAGAGATTTCCCGAGAAAATTGCAGTTGCTGTGTTTGTAGCTGCAATCATGTATGGTCCTGAGCTCAGTGTTGAAACTGTTTATGAGGAGGTAGGTCCTTTTTTCTACTTTGAAATGTAAATTAAGGGGAAAAAACATGTTTTGATCGTAGTTTCAATTCCGATCTCAAAGGAATCGTGTATATTAACCACTAGACTTCCCATTTAGCCTTTGTTAATCACTCTGTTGACCATATCGGTTTAAATTCAGTGTAAGACGAATGGGTTTGGAATCGGTCGACATACATGGTCTAGATTTTCCAATTAAGGGTCATGCAATTGATCTGGGAAAAAAAATCTGTCATGGAGAGGCAAATATCAATCTATAATCAGGACCAGTGAAACAAACAGAGTAGTCCTGAAAGGCTCTCTAGTCCAAACATAGAAGCACATCCACCATTAAGAGAGTAACACTTGTTATAATCATAAGCAGCAATTAATTCATTTCACGATCTTAATGAAGAACATCAATTTTTTGTTTGTTTTTATTTTGTTTTTGTTTTTCTTTTTTGTATAAGATAATTCTGGAGCTCAGCCCATTGATATGTGTACTGCTTGTAAATTCTCAGTATGGTCGCAGATTGGATTCATCCATGGACACAAAATATGCTTTTGATGATGGCCTCGAAAAGCCTCCAACCAGTTTTCTGTTTGGATACAATTTCATGGCCTCTAAGCTGTATCAACTCTCTCCACCCGAGGTAAATATATTCGACGATTTTATTGATGAAGATTCTCTTAATTTTGTCTTTTGACATCAAACAAAACTTCCCAAGTGATCGACAAGCTCAGAATCAAGTTCTTTTATTAGCAAAATCAGTTCTATCCGGCCGAGTTAAGATGCATTTATTCACGTCGTTTTATGTAGGATTTGACATTGGCCTCCTACTTGGCGAGACCTCTCCGCATGTTTCCAGACCAATCCAGATTCAAGGCGGAAGCAACGGTCACAACGGCGAAGTACGGTTCGGTTCCTCGAGTTTACATTGTGTGCGAGCAAGACTTGGTGATAAAAGAAGACCTGCAGAGATGGATGATCGAACACAATCCAGTGGACGAAGTTTGTGTGATCCCTAATTCAGATCACATGGTCATGTTCTCCAAACCACTGGAGTTTTGTTCTACTCTGAAACAGATTGCAGAAAATTATTCCTGAGGATTATTTAAGGGCTTGCTTCTATAGATTTCTAAGTCGTTTTGACAAGTTAAAGCAAAAGGATTATGGGTCTAATCACTCTTCTATTCCTGAATGGCTTGTGCTTTAGTCTATGTATCAGCACTTGAATCAATTATATACTGCATTTATCAGCCGCGATTTTTCCTGATAAGTGAAAGAGATTATCACTAAGGCACCAAGCGGTGCCGATCCATTTACAAAATGAGGTTGAAGCCAAAATTGATGGACAAAGTACAGTCCAAGAGCCAAAACTTGGCACGGAGGGACACTTAAGTACCACAAGTTAGGAAAGTGACACTTGTGCCAAAATTGGAGCAAAATTGATCACTGGCGCCAATCCTACCAAAATCACAACGTAATTTTTCGCAAAATGGGTATTTTTAACGCTCGTTCAATGAGCAGAATAATTATTACAAAATGACCACGTCCAATTTTAAAAACTAAATTTATTTAAATATTTAAAAAAATTAAAAAATTTAAAAAAAGGGGCCGAAAAGGAGGTGGTTGGAGGGCTAAGTTCTTTGTTGGCCTTCTCGCCGGCCGGGCCAGAAGGGTCTGCGACTTTTAGTGGGAAAGAGGAGTCGCTAAGGTCGCTTTCAACCCCCGGTCAGATCAAGTGAAAGGGCCACGACACCTCGTTTCAGATCATCAATGTACCGGTCGGACTCTGGCGAGGGTTCATAAGCTCCGCCGACTTAAAGCGCAGGGTTAGCAGCCCTAACGGTTAAGTTAAGGTCAGCTCACGAGGGGTCAACGCCTAGCGAAATGAAGGCCTTTGGTTGAAAGTTGGCGCTGAGGCCGCTGGACCCTTTGCCGTGATTTAAGGGAGGGCCACGCATCTTTGTCCTTAGACGTAGCGAGGCTTGTGTGCTCCATCACGGCTAGCATCATAATATCTCAAGCTGGCCTCGGCGAACCATGGCCTTTAAGAATAGCTCGATTTAATCTACCGACACTCTTCCATCGCGTCGTCTCTTCCAGCAATGGCGGGAGTACGTTAAGGGCTCCGCGAGCTGATGGATCTAGGCGAGGGTTGCGCCAATGCTGATACTGTGGGTCGGACCTCCTCCGGTCGTCAGTTCTTTCGGCCGAAAATACCACCTCTTTTTTTTAAAATAAATATTTTAAATAAATTTAATTTTTAAATTAAATAAATTTATATTAATTATTATCACGTCAAAGACAAAACAACGTCGTTTTTGCATTTTCTAGCTACGTCAGCTTGCAAAATGACACCGTTTTACACTTATTTCATAGGAAAATTGCAATGTCAGCAATTAGCCGGATTTTGGTCGGATTGATACTTGATCCATTTTGCTATGATTTTGGCATTTAAGTATCACTTTCCAAACTTTTGACACTTAATATCCCTTTGTGCCAAGTTTTGACATTTTAGGTGTCCGTACCTCCAAAATTGAGAAAAGAGCTTGTTTACAAGATGAATAGTTCACCATGTCAATCAAAACATTGACATTGAAGCATAAATCTACGCTACTTAACGGGAGGAACTCTGCATCAACTTTCAATGAGTTCTTTTAAGGAAGACTTTTATCCTCGAAGATACTCGTGTTCGTTCTTTCTAGATCCATCAGTAAACAAAAGAAGGAAACTACCAGAAAACAGGAGGGATAAGGTTGTCCATCCACTTAACCGTATGCCGCCGGGCTGGAATACCTTGTCGGGCCCACGGTTTTTGTTCGTTAGACTTGATTATTGTCAAAACCCGAATGAGTCAAACATCCGATTAGGAGTTCTGCCATCGCAAGAAGTTGAGTACGAATATACTTGATTTGGCTGCGATTATGATCGAGAAGATACCATGCGGAATTATTCGACTTTTAGTCAAGAACTGCAATAGCACGGAAAGTTCCTACATTATTCGTCTGACTCCGGAGGGATTGGGCAGGAGCAATTTGATAGACTTTCTCTACAAGGAAAGAAAATGACACTGAAAAGAATCTAACTACGGGACTATTCCGACCAAAAAAAACAAAAACTACGGGACCATAAGACAACAGCAATTGAAACTTCAATCAAGCATTAAAGAAATCCTGAAGCAAGCAAAGCGAAGCTGACAGAAGCCTGAACACAGACACAACTCATCAGATATGGAGGGCAAAGAAACAGAGAGAGAGAAGCATTTTGTGCTGGTCCACGGGTCTTGCCATGGAGCTTGGTGCTGGTACAAAGTGGCCACCCTCCTGAAGTCCTCAGGCCACAAGGTCACTGCCCTGGATATGGCCGCTGCAGGGGTCCATCCGAAGCAGCCCCGAGAGCTGAACTTGATTGTGGAATATGTCGAGCCGCTGTTTGAATTCTTCGAGGGTCTTCTGCGACGAGAGAAGGTGATCCTGGTGGGGCATAGCTTCGGTGGGGTTGCGATTTCATTGGCCATTGAGAGATTTCCTGAGAAAATTGCAGTTGCTGTGTTTTTAGCGGCATTCATGTATGGTCCTGAGCTCAGCGTTACCTCTGTTGTTGAGGAGGTAGGTACTTCTTTCTAATTTGAAGAGTAAATTAAGGGGCTAAAAAACATGTTTCGATCATAGTTAAAATTCCGATTTCGATCCCGAAGGACTTGTGCATATTAACCAGTAGACTTCCCATTTGGCCTTCTAATTACTCTGTTTGACCATATCGGTTTAAATAAAGTGTAAGACTAATGTGTTCGGAATTGGTGGACATACACGGTCTCGATTTTCCAATTAAGGGTCGTGTCATCGATTTGGGAAAAAATCTGTCATGGAGAGGCAAATATCAATTTATGGTAAGGACCAGCGAAACAGAGCAGTCATGAAAGGTTCTCTTCACCAAACATGAAAGAAAATCCATTGCACGCCCATCATCAAGAGAGAAACACTTCCTATAATCGTAAGCAGCAATTAATGTATTTCATGATCTTCAAGAAGTAGATCATCATCATTTTTTTTGGTATAAGATAATTCAACAGCTCAGTGCAGTGATATTTATACTGCTTGCGAATTCTCAGTATGGTCGCAGATTGGGTTCATCCATGGACACAAAATATGCTTTTGATGATGGCCCTGAAAAGCCTCCAACCAGTTTTCTGTTTGGATACAACTTCATGGCCTCTAAGCTGTATCAACTCTCTCCACCCGAGTTAAAGATATTCGACCATTTTATCGATGAAGATTCTTGCAATTTCATTTTTCAACATCAAACAAAACTTCCCAAGTGATCAACAAGCTCAGAATCAAGTTCTTTTATTAGCAGAATTAGTTCTATCCGGCCGAGTCGAGATGCATTTATTCACTTCATTTTATATAGGATTTGACATTGGCCTCCTACTTGGTGAGACCTCTCCACATGTTTCCAGACCAATCCAGATTCAAGGCGGAAGCAACGGTCACAACAGCGAAGTATGGTTCGGTTCCTCGAGTTTACATTGCGTGCGAGCAAGACTTGGTGATGAAAGAGACCTGCAGAGATGGATGATTGAACGCAATCCAGTGGACGAAGTTTGTGTGATCCCTAATTCAGATCACATGGTCATGTTCTCCAAACCATTGGAGTTTTGTTCTACTCTGAAACAGATTGCAGAAAATTATTCCTGAGGATTATTTAAAGGCTTGCTTCTATAGATTTCTAAGTCGTTTTGACAAGTTAAAGCAAAAGGATTATGTGTCTAAACTTTTCGTTAATGGGCCAAACCGTCTCTCAACTTTCACTTGGTTCAGTGAAATTCTTACGCTGTTTTGGTCCGTTCAGTACTGTCATCCCATCAGTTACCAAAGCAATCTAATGAACTTAACACTGGATGGAAAAAAAAGAAAGGAGAAAAAACCCATTCACGTGGATTTCGTCATTGCAGAAAATAATGCATGTTCCTCTTCTACGTCTATGGAATTGACGTTGCATTCCCTCTTCCAATAGCAGGTTTAAAAGCATAGTGTATACGTGTCGGGGTCTACTAACTCTATTAATCGGTTCTTGATTTCCCACTAACTCCAATTCCTCATATATGTGTTGGGGTCTCTGTCAACATGAGATCAATCCAAGAACGAGTCAGAAGATAGATCATCCGTGGCCACTGTCTCATCATCAAGTTGCAATACCAAAATAAATGCCACAACCTCTCAAAGACCATATCCATGGCGGAACCGCAAACTACGTCTGGCACGTAAGACGCAGACTCACCCTCGTCCTGACAAGCCACCATTGCACACCTCTTTTTGTTGCTGTTTGATTGCCTTCACTTTCAACTGTCCCAGAAAGAGAGGAAAGACTAGAGTAGAGGTATGAAACTTTCTACAAAAATCATGATCAGACAAAAGAATTTATTGGCTTTAAAATAAATTTTCATTAAACACCTTCAAATACTCAGAAACTCGTTTAGAGTGGTGTTTTAGTCTACATATAAGCACTTGAGTCAACTATTTATTATATTTATCAGTAACATTTTTTTTCTAATAAGTGAAGAGAATATCACTGAGGCCCTAAGGGGCACGGACCCCTTACGAAACGAGCTTGAAGCCAAAATTGACAAAAGAGCTTGTTTACAGGATGAACAATTCCCCATGTCAATCAAAACATTGACATCGAAGCATAAATCTACACTACTAAGCGGGAGGAACTCTGCATCAACTTTCAATGAGTTCTTTTAAGGAAGAGTTTTATCCTTGAAGATACTCGTGCTCGTTCGTTCTTTCCAGATCCATCAGCAAACAAAAGGAGGAAAGGAAACCACTAGAAAACAGGAGGGATAAGGTTGTCCATCCACTTCGCCGTATGCCGCAGCCGCCGGGTTTGAATACCTCGTCGGGCCCACGGTTTTTGTTCGTTAGACTCAATTATTGTCGAAACCGGATGAGTCGAACATCCGATTAGAACTTCAGCTATCGCAAGAATTTGACTACGAGAAGATACCATACGGAATTTTCCAACTTTTAGACTCCCTTTGCTTTGCAGACAATTTTTTTCAAGAAAACATTTTTTTTGCATTTTTTGGCATTCATTTAACGGAAAATAAATTGTTTGGAAAAAATAATTTCTATGAAAGGAAAAAAAGTCTTAAAAAATAGGGGAATTTTTTTTTTTTTAAAGATGGAAAACATTTTCCTTACTTGCTCTTTCTAATCTCACATCCCTACAAGCCCCCACCTCCTTCTTTTTTTATTTTTTCATTCTTTAAGTTCGAATCTCACATCCCTACGTTTTCCTCTTCTTCTTCTTTCTCAACCCAGTCATTGGCCTTCTTAGTTACTCTCTCTTATATCGCATTTTTATAAGCCCCTACTTCTTTCTTTTTTTAAAAAATTCATTTTTTTATTTTCCTTTTCTTTATTTTCCTCTTTTTCTTTCTCGGTTGGTTGCGGGCCTTCTCATGTACTCTCTTTTAGGCAAAAGAACGCTTCAAGTACCATAACTTTGGCCAAAGGGACACTTCAGTGCCATAACTTACGAAAGGTATACTTAAGTGCCATATTCGAAGAAAAATGGATCACTTGAGTGCTACTCCGGCCAAAACGCCAACGTGGTGTTTTTCCGGCGAAGCGTGCCCAAAATAACGTCGTTTTGCACATTGACGTGGCCAAAACAACGTCGTTTTGGGCTGATGTGGTAAAAAAATTTAAAAAATTAATTAAATTTAGTTAAAATATTTAAAAATAATAATTTTAAAATGACATTTAGTTGAAATATTAAAAAAAATTATTAAAAATTTTAAAAAGGAAAGGGGAGGAGGCTTTAACAGGGATTAGCCTTTAGTCAGCCGCCGCCGCTACCGCCAGAAGGGTTTGCGACGGCTGGGAGGGCCTACCGGGTCGCCAGCTCTCTAACTAGGCTTCCACACTACGGCCGATCGGCGGTGAGGGCTTATGGTGCCTTTCCAGATCCGGACGTAGGGGCCGCTGTATTCGCTGCATCCAGCGAGGGTCGGCGCCTCGCCTCGCCGTCATATCGCTTAACCCTCGCCGCGATTCGGGCGAGGGCCGCTGGCACTTTCCTAGATTCAGGTCGGTATTCACCGCCTCTCGACGAGGGCAAGGCTCATGAGCCCTTTCGCCAATCGTCGTGGTTGTACCGGTTAGGCCTAGCGACCGGGCCATCCCTCGCCATCGCCACTTTCCGGCTAAGAAGGATTTGGCGGTTGGCGGCTGGCAATACCGAGGGCTAATCCCCTACCGCTTCACCCCTTTCCTTTTTAAATAATAATTTATAATTTTTAATTTTAAATATTTCATCCAAATTTAATTTCAAATTATTAATTTAAATGTTTTAATCCAATTTAATTTTAAAATTATTATTTTTAAATATTTTTAAATAAATTTAATTTAATTTAATTAATTATTTTTTTTGCCATGTTAGCCAAAACAACGCCGTTTTGGCCACGTCAGCGTGCAAAACGACGTCATTTTGAGCTTGGTTCGCCAGAAAAGTGCCACGTCGACGTTTTGGCCGGATTTTCGCCAAATTGGCACTCAAGTGATCTATTTTACTCCGATTTTGATACTTAAGTGTACTTTTCGTAAGTTATGGCACTTAAGTGTCTCTTTGGCTAAAGTTAAGGCACTCCAGGGGTCCGCGAGTCCTCTCTTTTATCACACATCCTTAAAAGCGGCAACTTCTCTCTCTTTTTTTTTTTTTATTGTTTTCTTTTATAAAAATTTGAATTATTTTTTTAATTCTTCTTTTCTTTATTTTCCTCTTCTTCTTTTCTCTCACCGGTTACCGCCCTCCTCACATGCTCTCTTTATCTCACATCCCCACGGTGCCCCTAATTCTTCTCTCTCTTTGAAAATTTGATTTCTTTTGTTTTCCCCATCTTTTCTTAGTCATTCCTTTATTCATTATTATCCCACAAGAATCCAACTTTCTTTTTAATCTGAAATTATTTTTTTATTTTTATTTTTATTTTCTCCTTATTTCTTTTTCTTCTTCTTCTCTGGCTGGTTGTAGCCTCCCTCACATGCTCCATCCGACATGCCCCACTTCTTTTTTTAATTGTTTTCTTTAAAAAAAATTCAATTAATTATTTTAATTTATTTTTCTTTTCATTTCTTTTTGTTTTGCTCTTCTTCTTTCGCTGCCGGTCATTGACCTCCTCACATGCTTTCTCTTATCTCATACCCCTACAAGCCCCAACTTTTTTTTTATAAATATTAAAAAATTCAAATTATTTTTATTTTTCTTTTCTTTTTTTTTCCTCTTCTTCTTTCTCAGCCAGTTGTCGGCCACGATGATGGCCAGTGATCGGCCACGAGCGAGCCTTGAGGCTCACGAGCTTGGAGCTCGCTAATCTAACAAGGTTTGAGGCCAGAGCTCCAACTTGTGGTGAGGCTCGTGCTCGCCGATTTGACAACCCTCAAGCTTGTTGGCCTTGGGACTTACTAGATTGGTGAGCTAGAGGCCCTCGCTTGCCGATTGGGTGAGCCTCGAGCTTGATGCTCGATGCTTGCACTCATCGATCTAGCGAGCGGCGAGCCTAAGCTCGCCAGAGGTGGACAAGTCTCATGCTTGGGACCACAAGACAACAACCATTGAAGCTTCAACCTAGCATCGAACAAATCTTGAAGCTCTAAATTCATAGGTGCCGATACTTCAATGTCAAGACTATCGAGTTGCTAATACTTTGATATCGAGATCCCAAAATCGATATTGAAGACTGTTTGGTACCTACATTGAAGAAGAGTCGCGTTGCTTTTAACGAGTCTTTTTGTGTTTCTAGATGTAATGATTGTTTTTAGAGATATGATGAGATATGATGAGATGTGGTGATTGTTTTGTAAGTTTATAGAGATTCATCTTCCTCGGAATGCTACCCATATTTAATGAGAAAAACATATGTCATGTAACTACTCTATAAATAGGGGAGTCTTGTAATTCTTTTCATTAAGGTGAAATAAATTGACAAGCCTATCTTCTCTTCTTTGTGTGAGTTGTGAGCATTTGACCTTCAAAATTTTATCCCAACAAATTGATATTAGAGCTGCACCTCTAACTTTTCAACAGAAGCAACCAAAGCGAAGCTGACAAAAGCCTGAACAGGCACAACTCATCAACTGTGGCCACAAGGTCACTGCCCTGGATATGGCCGCTGCAGGAGTCCATTCGAAGCAGCCTCGACAACTGAACTCGATTGTGGAATATGTCGAGCTGCCCTTTAAATTCTTCAAGGTTGTTCCGTGAGGAGAGAAGGTGATCCTGGTGGGGCATAGCTTCGGTGGGGTTGTGATTTCATTGACCATCGAGAGATTTCCTGAGAACATTACAGTTGCTGTGTTTTTAGCTGCATTCATGTATGGTCCTGAGCTCAACGTTACCTCTGTTGTTGAGGAGGTAGGTACTTCTTTCTACTTTGAATAGTAAATTAAGGGGCTAAAAAACATGTTTTGATCGTAGTTTCAATTCCAATTCCGATCCCGAAGGACTTGTGCATATTAACCAGTAGACTTCCCATTTAGACTTCTAATAACTCTGTTTGGCCATATCCGTTTAAATAAAGTGTAAGACTAATGGGTTTGGAATTGGTCGACATACACGGTCTAGAGTTTCCAATTAAGGACTGTGTCATCGATTTGGGAAAAAATCTGTCATGGAGAGGCAAATATCAAGTTATAGTAAGGACCAGCGAAACAGAGTAGTCGTGAAAGGTTCTCTTCACCAAACATGGAAGAAAATCCATTGCAAGCCCATCATCAAGAGTGACACTTTTTATAATCGTAAGCAGCAATTAATGTATTTGATGATCTTGAAGAAGAAGAACATCATTTTTTATTGGTATAAGATAATTCAGCAGCTCAGTGCAGTGATATTTATATTGCTTGCGAATTCTCAGTATGGTCGCAGATTGGGTTCATCTATGGACACAAGATATGCTTTTGATGATGGCCCTGAAAAGCCTCCAACCAGTTTTCTGTTTGGATACAACTTCATGGCCTCTAAGCTGTATCAACTCTCCACCTGAGGTAAATGTTAGCTGGGTTCATTTTTATGTGGAGGAAGCCCAATGAGTTGTAAGCTCTAAAAGGGCTTGAGTCCATATGATAAGTTATATGGAGAAATATGATTTCTCACTATCTTTAAAGTCGTAGCCGCAAAAAGACATAGTAACAAGAGAAAAAGAGAAAGTAGAAAATTTGGGGTTGAGGCAAAGTCTGATTTACATTAAGCTGTCATCAAAGGTCGATTCGTGGTCCGATTGAGCTGAAATTTTGTTAGCATGTTCGTGGCGTAATTTTCTCGAATATGAATGGTTTGATTTTCATTTGAAACTTCTTATATCAAGTTTTTTGTGGATTGATCAAAACCTGCATTTTTGGTCAGATTTATCCTTGACCTCTGTGAAATTCATGTGTGTTGCCAAGAACTATGTTCTTGAGGTCTTTGCTGCTATGTACCTCTAGTATTTGCTAGAGAAGAACATTGTTCACCCAATTTTGTTGATAGTGAAGATTTTCGGGTGGACTCCGTTCCCGTGGTTTTTGATCTCCTCACATCGAGAAGGTTTTCCACGTAAAAATCGTCTTTGTGTTTGTGTGTTTGGTATTTATTTTACTCTATTATATTGATTCCTATTAGATTTACACAAGAGGAGAGATTATTTTATTCCGCTGTATTAATTCGTTATTGTTCGAATTGTTATTGTTCTCCCATTAGTTAAGATATTCGACCATTTTATCAATGAAGATTCTTGTAATTTCATTTTTCAACATCAAACAAAACTTCCCAAGTGATCAACAAGCTTAGAATCAAGTTCTTTTATTAGCAGAATCAGTTCTATCCGGCCGAGTTAAGATGCATTTATCACTTCATTTTATGTAGGATTTGCCATTGGCCTCCTACTTGGCGAGACCTCTCCGCCTCTTTTCAGGCCAATCTAGGTTCAAGTGGAAGCAATGGTCACAACGGCGAAGTATGGTTTGGTTCACTAGTTTACATTGTGTGCGACAAAGACCTGGTGATAAAAGAAGACCTGCAGAGATGGATGATCGAATGCAATCCAACAGATGAAGTGTGTGTGATGCCTAATTCAGATCACATGGTCATGTTCTCCAAACCACTGGAGTTTTGTTCTACTCTCAAACAGATTGCAGAAAATTATTCCCGAGGATCAAGGCTTGCTTCTATAGATTTCTAAGCCGTTTTGACAAGTTAAAGCACAAATATTATGTGTCTAGACTTTCCTCTAATGTGCCAAACCATCTCTGTACCTTCACTTGGTTCAATAAAATCCTTATACTGTTTTGGTACGTTCAATGCTGTCATCCCATCAGTTACCAAAACAATCTACTGAACTTAGCACTGGAGGGAAAAAAAGCTATTCATGTGGATTTCGTCACTGCAGAAAATAATGCACGTTCCTCTTCTACATCTAGTATTCATTTCATATAGACAATTTAATCTTCGACATAATTCACGGAATCGACATTGCATTCCTCTTCTATCCGCAGGTTTAAAAGGATAGCGTATATGTGTTGGGGTCTACTAACCCTATTCAACGGTTCTTGATTTCCCAGGAAACTCCGGTACCTCATATATGTGTCGGGGTCTATGTCAACGTGAGATCAATCCAAGAACGAGTCACGCGACAGAAGATCATCCGTCGCCACTGTCTCGTCTTCAAGTTGCAATACCAAAATAAAAGCCACAACCTCTCGAAGACGACGATATCCTTGGCGGACCCCCATACTAAGTATGGCCTATAAGACACAGACTCACCCTCGTCCCGACAAGCCGCCGTGCGCACCTCTTTTTGTTGCCATTTGATCGCCTTTAGTCTCAACTGTCCCAGAAAGGGAGCAAAGATTACTGTAGAAGCATGAAACTTTTTCTTTATCGCTGGTAATTTGATAGACAAAATTAGTCGCGCTGCACCAAATTTTTTGGGTTCCGTGTGATTATTCCTTGTAGAAGACAAATTAATGATCTATTAGGAAAAAAGAAGAGTAAAATCCTAAAAGATGTAAACTTGATCACTATTTTGATCTTGAAAGGCTTGTGCTTTAGTCTATGCATCAGCACCTGAGTCAACAATATGCCATATTTGTCACTAGAGTTTTTTGGGCTAAAATACACCCCAAATGCCAAACCTTGGCACACTTAAGTGCCAAAAGTTCTACAAGATACTTCTGTGTCACTTTTTTTTTTTAAAATTTGGACACTTAAGTGAGGGTAGCCGGAAATTCAACATGGCACTATTTTAAGAATAAATTAGTCTACATAGCTTGTTGGAGTTGCCTATCAACAAGGAATGTGTAAAAACAATGTTGTTTTCTGCCAAAATTGATTTTTAATCATATTAATTAAATTAAATAAATAAACCAAATCTAAAAAAGGGAGGGTACAACATTTAGTGGGGGCCTCCATGGCCCTTGTCGCCACTACTACCCCAGCATCATCGGAAAGGGCTGGCAATGGTGGGGTGAGTTGGTTAAGGTGGCCGCATCGGCTATTAGTTGCCGGGTCACCTTGTC
>SMSX01006071.1:0-12489 GCA_026573535.1 Eucalyptus polybractea | reverse complement strand
TTTATTTTATGAATATTTTATGCATGATATTAAATGTCCAATGGTCCATATATTTAATTAATTAGGGAGTGGCCACAGCATCTTTAATTAATTAAATTATATATTAAAAGCCTCCGGATCATATTTAGAAATGGACATTGATTGTAATTAATTATATTAATATGATGAATTTTATCCTACATGAATTTTCATTATATTAATATGATTAATTAGGATGAAATATCATATTATTTTTCTTAATTTACCCACAAGAATTAAGAAAAGGCATATAATATGGTAGTTTCTTCATGAAGTAATTATGAATCTATTTAAATTAAAAACTTAGCCCACATGTAGTTTTTATGTTATGTGATTCATATTGTGACATGTTTACATTGGTAAAACATGATTTATTTATATTTGCCTCAAATTTTGTAACATAAGCATGATTATTTGATATGCAATTTCGCAAACTGTGAATTTCTCTGAATTTAAGTTTTGATGTTCCTGAAGATCAATGGTGAAACTGGTGAATTTGGAAGTAGCTCACGTGGCATCCCAAAATTCAAAGCCAAGCCATAAGGTGTGTTAAAGTCTCTAATTAGGTGATAAATTTCTCATGGCTTATGCTTTAGCTATTAGTCTTTTTAAATAGATGATTTGTGCATGTGCTTGTGAGAATTTAAATTTGATAGATTAATAATCTATGCTTGGCCATGTACTTTATAAATTAAATTTCAATAAATAAAATGTTATAAGACTTTGGCCAAGATGAAAAATTGAAATTTAAAAATATTTATAGAAAGGAATTTCAAAAAAAAAAAAGAAGAGGAAAAGTCAATTTTTAGGATGGGCCTTAGGCCCATTGGCCTAAGCTTGTAATGGGCCAAGTTAGTCGGCCCAATTAGGCCCACAAGTGGGCTGTTGACCAGCCAAGAGGAGGCCCAAGAAGAAGTGGCCGGATGGCCCGAAAGCCCAAGCCCAAGAAGCCCAAATCAAATTAAAAAATTCAAGAAGACAAGTGGCAAAAAGGGAAGGCCATGCATTGGTTGGTTTATAGGCAAGTAATCATGATAATTTGGGGGTATAAGAGGGAAGAGAGAGAGAGGGTGGCCGGATTTCCCACATTAGGCCAAGAGAGAGAGAGAGAGAGAGAGAGAGAGAGAGAGAGAGAATTCGAGAAAGAGAGGGAGCGGCCGAGAGAGAGAGGAGGCGGAGCCAAGGAGGAGCCGCCGTGTTCGCTGCCGTACGCCATTGTTCATCCATCCTTGAGGAAAGTGGGAGTCCTCTAGCTTCTCTTGCATGCTTGTATGTTGTTTGCATGTTAGATTTTGGGTGTTTTAAGTGAGAAAAACCGAGGTATGGTTGGCTTGTTCTTAAGTCGTGTGACTGTTCTTGCTCGGGTTGTGTGAGTCAGTAACTTGTTTGAGCTTGCATGTGTGTTTGGAGTCCGATTTTGGCTTCGATGTCTTCATGAACGTTGTAGCTAACATCTTTTAATATAACATACTAAAATTTCGTGGAAAATGATGGAGATTTGAGGGGTTAAAGTCTCATCTTACGGAGACCTCAGATCTGGAGAGTTTTTACTGACCTTTTGCTGGATTCATGGTTGCATGTTGGTTTTTGTTGAGAATATTACTTCGGTTTCTTCATTAAAATTGTAGGGAACATCTTAAAATACAACATAATCAAATTTGAAGTGAAAAGAACAATTATAGCTTGGTTAATCGACTAGATCTTGAAGATGATGATTCTGGTGATGTGTTCCGAGACACCCGAGACTTCAAGGACCTAAATGATGACTATAATCTGGTTATTTGACCTAGATCTCTTCATAAAACTTGTAAAGGACATCTTGACACATAACATATCCAAATTTCAGAGAAAACGAAAGAGAATAGGTAGGTGAAATCTCAATATTTCGGAGATGGAGGCACTGGACGATGCGGTAACGGGTCCAGAAGCTTCGTGAGGTTGAATAAAATAATATATAAGGAATATGGCTTGGAGTTCTTCATGAAAGTTGTACGAAAATGTCTTGGCTATAATCCAGTAAAATTTTATAATTTTTGGAGGCCATATGGATATTTTAATTGAATTTATTCGGAAACCGTGCATTCTGGTTTCATCCGAGAAGCATAGGATGTCTTGGGAAAATTATGAGATTTTGTAAAAATCCAATTTGGCCATGAATTCTGCAAATAATTACCATCCTATGGGTTTGTTTAATAATTTCTTGAATTTTGATAATTTTGGGAATTTATAGTAATAATAAATAAATAATAAATAAATAAATAAATAAATAAATAAATAATATGAATAAATAAATAAAATGAATTATTTCATTGGCCATAAATTCCATTTAAGTAACTCATGTTGCATGTGTGATAAAGTCTTGGTATGTGTATGACATTGAATCGAGATGCATTTGTGATAAAGTCTTGGTATATATATGACATGGAATTGTAATGCATGTATGAATTCAATGATGAGTATGATCTTGATTTGTCATCACCTCACATGCCATGATAAATTGAATCATAATGATGTGAATTGAGATAAATGAGAAAGCCGTCGGAGGTGAGCCGATGATGCCCCGGGAGTGTCGGGATGCCTGGCTAGAAGGGTACGGCCGGTTGCCCGGTGGTCATGAAGGGCCGAATACCGGAGGGTCCTCGGGAGACCGAGTGGTATGGAGATGCCCGGAGAGTGAGGGAGTCGGAAGCTCGGCATGGTAATTATGCCGAGGGATACCTCGCGATGCCGGATTGGGTGCGAGATGCCTGGCCTGAAGGGTGCGGCCGGTTGCCTGGTTGTGTCATGATACATGCCCTGAGGTTTGTGTTGGATGCCCGGTTGTATCATGATGCATGCCCGGAGGGTCCTCGTGATGCCAGTTGGGGTAAAAGATGCCCGGAGAGTGGGGGAGCCGGATGATCTGTAATTGTATCTTGGATACATGTAGGACGCAAACATTGGTCTCGAGAATGAGAAACGTGGCTGTCCAAGATGAAATTGGAACTAAATCATGCATGGTGATATATGTGTGACATGATGCATGATGATATATGCATGACATTATGCATGACAATATTTGCATGGTAATGATGATGATATGCATGATGATATGCATGATGATGATGGTGAGGATGATATATGATGATACGCATGATGATATGCATGATAATGATGATGATGATATGCATGATGATATGCATGATGAAGATAATGATATATGGTGATATGGTATGATAACATGTGTAATGTGATGATGTCATGATTGATGATGACATGTATGATATGATGATGCATGATAGTATGCGCATGGCTTCAAGGTAAGTAACGCCTGCAATGCATGTATGATTTGCCTGATGCATTGAGTTGTTATTGGATTTCCCTATCTGCTGAGTGGTTGTACTCACCCCTTTTGGGGATAACATTTCAGATTAGCAGTATGCCGCTCCCTGCCGTCACGCGGGGTACATTTTACGGGATATTGTCCGATGTAGAGGTCGAGTGTGCCGAGATAGATTGTCCCTCTGTTCCCGGACTGACTTTTATTCGAGTACGCTGTCTAGTGATGTACGATGTGGGCCTGGCTGGGGGCCCTGTTATTCAGGAGTTTATATCCGTACATGTTCGTCGGGATGGAGCGATGCGAGGGATGTTGCCACCGCCACCGCCTGATGCACCGGGTTGGGTATGAGACCGTGCGCGACGAGTAGGAGCTGGATCCTTTTTGGAGTTAGTTAGCCGACACACGTGATGGGGGATTGTACACGTGTGATGTAAAGGGTCGAGGATCTTTTTGAGGTTTTAGGCTGGACATGGCAGAGTCCTGGCTTTTTCTTGTTATGTATCGACCCGAAAAGAAGTCCCATCCTGAAAGAATATGTAAATAAAGTGTCGTCGCTTGTTTATAAAATCCTGATGTTTAGTGGTGTGTATTTGTATCATGGTTGGTAGGGGGAGAGACGTGATATTCAAGTTGCTTCCGCTAATGAGTCGCGCTGGGACCGTTTTGTTTTAAAAAAAAAAAAATGTGTCATGAATTACGATGCATCTTCTAAAGGAGAAAGGTAATAAGGAGTAACATTGGCACTGGCGACGACCTAAGAAGGGCTCGGGGTGTCACAGCCGCGCTTTTTGGTATCAGAGCGAATGGTTATAGGTGGAGTGATAAGGAGCCTCAATTGGATATTGAGGAACATGATGACAATGCACACCATAGGGTATAAAACGGAATAATTGAATAACGGGTGATGAGAATTCACTCATAGATCCCTAGTAGTTCTTTTTGAATTGCCTTTAGGTACTAGTAACATGTGTATGTTACTTATGTAGTAGTAGTAGTTGCTTTGAATGGGGGCAGTGCTTGGAAATTGCAGGAGAGTCATAGTGCGAGCTGGAAGTGCTCATCCATCGAGGGCTGAAGCCTCTGCTGCAAGGGCTGAACCCCGAATGGAAGATATCCTGCAGGCATTAGCCAATATTAGAAATCTGATGGAGAGGCAGGCGCAACAACAGCCTGGAGTAGAACGCCGTACTCAAGGACTAGTGGAGCAGTTTTTAAAGCTGAAGCCACTTAAGTTTAATGGAATGGGAAGTCCTGAGGAGGCAAAGCAATGGATTAATGGAATGGAATGAATTTTCCGGCTGTTGGACTGCACTGATGCTGAGAAAATAGTTTTAGCAGAGTACCAGTTGGAGGGAAATGCGAAGTTTTGGTGGAGAGCTTCGAAGGACATAATCTTTCCACCAGGTACTGATGTTAACTGGGAAGAGTTTGTTAGGGCTTTCAATAGGAAGCATTTTTCTGACTGTGCTAAGGATAGGAAAATTACTGAATTTGTTCAATTGGAACAAAAGGAGCTGACGGTAGATCAGTGTGAGGCTAGATTTTCTGAACTGTCTAGATATGCTCCTAGGCTAGTTGAGGACCAGGAAGAGAAAGCTAAGAGATTTCTGAAAGGGCTGAGGACGAATATCAGGAGACAACTAGTGCCTTTGAACATAAGAGATTATAATGAGATTTATGAAAGGGCACAGTTGGTGGAGCAGGAGTTGATGAGGGAACATTCAGAGGATAAGAAACCATTGTCCTTTAGTGATGTGAGAAGGGGTAAGAGACCTTATACAGGTCAAGGTCAGACCTGGGGATCTAAGAAGAAGGGAAATTTTGGGAACTATGGAAGAGGCAAGGGTAGCCTGAGTTTGGGAAGGACACCTTATCAAAATGCGGAGTGTCGAATGTGTAATGGGCGACATGGCCCAGGACCTTGCATTGGACAACCAAAGTGCTATGGTTGTGGTCAAATAGGCCATATTAAGAGAAATTGCCCTCAAGAGAGATCACACGCGAGTATGGGCTCGGTGCAGCAGCCGCAACGGAATGTTGTTAGGCCAAACTTACCAAGGAATCCCCAGAGGCCACCAGCACAAGGAAGAGTATATGCGATTACCTAGGAGGAAGCGGAAGCTTCCAAAAATGTTATCTCAGGTACGATTCTTATTAATGGTGAAAAGGCATATGCATTGTTTGATACGGGTGCAACACATTCGTTTGTGTCTGAAAGATATAGACGTTTGAATAAGATAGAAGTTATGCCTCTTGAGACGCCTCTTTGTGTTTCTATGCCTCTAAAGGATGTGGTATTGTCTACGCTAGTGTGTGGAAATTGTAAGATAACAATGGGAGGAAAGGATATGGAAATAGACTTAGTTGTAATGGCCATGTATGATTTTGATGTTATCATAGGAATGGACTGGCTTCGTAAATATCGGGCGCAGATGGATTGCTATAAGAAAGTGATCCAATTTACCTTACCTGATCAATCTAGTTGTGAATTTTTAGGAGGTCAGACCCATCTACCTGTAGCACTTATTTCGGCAGTAGAAGCCTATAAGTTACTTGACAAAGGATGTCAAGGGTACCTAGCCATAGTTAGAGATTATGCAAGGGAGGAGCCTAGACTTGAGGAAGTTCGTGTAGTTAACGAATTTCAAGATGTATTCCCTGAGGAATTGCCTGGATTACCGCCAGAGCGGGAGATTGAATTTGAAATTGAATTAATGCCTGGAACAGGACCAATATCAAAAGCCCCATATAGGATGGCCTTAGTTGAATTGAAGGAATTGAAAGTGCAATTACAAGAGTTGCTTGACAAATGATTCATTTGCTTGATAAGGGATTCATTAGACCAAGTGCTTCACCTTGGGGTGCACCGGTCTTGTTTGTGAAAAAGAAAGATGGATTGATGCGCTTGTGTATTGACTATAGGCAGTTGAATCAGGTGACCATTAAGAATAAGTATCCTTTGCCTAGAATTGATGATTTATTTGATCAACTCCAGGGGAGTTCGGTCTTCTCTAAGATTGACTTGAGGTCGGGATACCATCAGTTGAGAATTAAGAAGGAGGACATTCCTAAGACTGCGTTTAGAACTCGTTATGGGCACTATGAGTTCCTTGTTATGCCATTTGGATTGACTAATGCCCCGGCTGCATTTATGGATTTGATGAATAGAATATTTCAGCCTTATTTAGACAAGTTTGTGATTGTATTTATTGATGATATTTTGGTATATTCGAAAGGACCTAAGGAGCATGAACAACATTTGAGGATAGTTTTGCAGACTTTGAGAGAGCATAAGTTGTATGCTAAGTTTAGTAAGTGTGAATTCTGGTTGGATCGGATAATATTTTTAGGACATGTGGTGTCAGGAAAAGGAATTGCAGTAGACCCGGCAAAAGTTGAAATGGTAGTAAATTGGCCGAGACCAACGACACCTACTGAAATACGAAGTTTCTTAGGACTGGCTGGTTATTATAGGAGATTCATTGAAGGATTTTAACGACTAGCAGGACCTTTGACTAAATTGACTCGAAAGAATGTTAAATTTGAGTGGAATGGGGAATGTGAAAGGAGTTTCCAGGAGCTCAAAAGGAAATTGACTTCGGCTCCAATTTTGACTATACCTACTGGACCTGACGATTTCACGGTGTATAGTGATGCATCTCACAAAGGACTGGGATGTGTGTTGATGCAGCATGGCAAAGTTGTAGCCTATGCATCCAGACAATTGAAACCTCATGAGCTGAATTACCCGACGCATGATTTAGAGCTAGCAGCTATAGTGTTTGCCTTGAAGATATGGAGACACTATTTGTATGGGGAAAAGTTTGAGATCTATACGGATCATAAGAGTTTGAAGTATCTGTTCTCACAAAAGGAGTTGAACATGAGACAAAGGAGGTGGATGGAGTTATTAAAGGATTATGATTGTGAGATAAAATATCATCCAGGAAAAGCGAATAGAGTAGCAGATGCTCTTAGTCGAAAGTCGGCTATGGAGATGGCTAGTTTAAGGATGGCAGAATGGGAACTGTTAGAATCTGTAGCAAATTCAGAATTTAAATTGGAAATGGATTGTCTTACTGGTATGCTTAGTGCATTAAGGATTGAGCCGAAGATTATCCAGAAAATTAAAATCCCGCAAGAATCTGACCCAGAGATTTTGAAAGTGAAAGATGCTGTATCTTTAAGGAAAAGATCATAATTTCAAATCTCTGATGATGGAATAGTAAGATGTCAAGGACGACTTTGTGTTCCTGACAATGAGGAATTGAGGAAGGAAATTCTGTCGGAGGCACATAAGAGTAATTATAGTATCCACCCAGGTAGTACAAAGATGTACAGAAATTTGCGTCAGCAATTTTGGTGGAATGGTATGAAGGCAGATACGGCTAAATACGTTTCTCAATGTTTGACGTGTCAGCAAGTAAAAGCGGAACATCGTAAACCCGCAGGACTCTTGAGACCATTAGATATTCCTGAATGGAAATGGGAACATGTAACGATGGACTTTGTGCAAGGATTGCCAAGGACATCAAGTAGTCATGATTCAATTTGGGTTATAGTGGATCGTTTGACTAAGTCGACACATTTCTTAGCGATTCGCATGGACTACCCAATGGATAAATATGCGAACATGTATGTAAGTCAAGTGGTACGCTTACATGGTGTTCCAGTCACTATTACTTCAGATCGAGATTCGAGGTTTACATCGAATTTTTGGAGAAGTCTTCAAGTTGCGTTAGGGACTAAGCTTCAATTTAGTACTGCTTTTCATCCCCAGACCGATGGACAAACTGAAAGAGTAATCCAGATATTGGAGGATATGTTAAGAGCTTGTGTAATTGATTTCAAAGGAAATTGGGATGAAAAATTGCATTCGGTGGAGTTTGCCTATAATAATAGCTTTCAGAAGAGTATAGGCATGGCTCCTTATGAAGCATTATATGGAAGGAGATGTAGGACTCCTGTCTGTTGGAGTGAAGTAGGTGAAAGGAAGTTGACAGGACCTGAATTGGTACGAGTTACCACTGAGGCTGTTGAGATTATCAGAGAAAGACTTAGAACAGCTCAGAGTAGAAAGAAAGGCTACGCATATAGACGTAGAAGACCTTTGGAATTTAGTGTGGGAGACCATGTATTCCTTAAGGTATCTCCAATGAAAGGAATATCTCGATTTGGGATGAAGGGTAAGTTAAACCCTAGATTTGTTGGACCTTTTGAAATACTTGAGAGAATAGGGGATGTAGCTTATCGTTTAGCGTTACCTCCTAAGTTAGGAAATCTGCACGATGTGTTTCATGTATCGATGTTGAGGAAGTACCAGCCGGATCCTGGTCACATACTCGATCATGAAGCCATCAAAGTGGATGAGAAAGTTAGGTACATTGAAGAGCCTGTGCAGATATTGGACCGAAAGGAGCAAATTCTTAGGACCAAGAAGATCCCATTGGTTAAGGTATTATGGCGACATCATGATATGGAGGAAGCCACATGGGAAAGTGAGGATCAAATGAAGGAAAAGTACCCTTACTTATTTCAAGAAGGCGCGAGTGGTGTTTGAATTTCGAGGACGAAATTCTCTAAGGAGAGGAGAATTGTGGCATCCCAGAAATTCAGAACCAAGCCATAAGGTGTGTTAAAGTCTTTAATTAGGTGATAGAATTTCCATGGCTTATGTTTTAGCCATTAGTCTTTTATTTAGATGATTTGTGCATATGATTTTGAAAATTTAAATTCAATAGATTAATAATCTATGCTTGGCCATGAGATTTATAAATTAAATTTCAATAACCAAGATGCCCTAAGACTTTGGCCAAGATGAAAATTGAAATTTAAAAATAATTATAGAAAGGAATTCAAAAAAAAAGAAAAAGAAAAAAAGAGGGTTAATTTTCGAATGGGCCTTAGACCCATTGGCCTAAGCTTGGTGGGCCAAGCTATTTGGCCCAAGAAGGGAATTCAACCGGCCCATTAGAGGCCCAAGAGAGGTGGCCGGATGGCCCAAGCCCAAGAAGCCCAATCAATTCAAAAATTCAATTGGACAAGTGGCAAAGGGGAAGGCCATGCATTGGCCATGGTTGAGGCAATGTAATCATTAGCTCTAGGGGGAAATAAAAGGGAAGAGAGAGAGAGGAGTGGCCAGATTCTTTTGGCCGAGAGAGAGGGTGAGAGAGAGAGAGAGAGAGAAATCGCGAGAGAGAGGGAGAGACCGAGAGGGAGAGGAGGCGGAGCTGAGAAGGAACCGCTGTGTGCCGCCGTCCGTTCGCCGTGTACGCCGCCGTACGTCGTCGTTTGTCCATCCTAGAGGCAAGTGGAGTCCTCTAACTTCTCTTGCATGTTTGTATTGTTGATTGCATGTTAGATTTTAGGTGCTTCAAGCGCGAAAAACCGAGGTAAGGTTGGTTTGTTTTCAAACCGTGTGACTGTTCTTGCTCGGGTTGTGGGAGTCAGTAGCTTGTTTGAGCTTGCATGTGTGTTTGGAGTCCGATTTTGGCTTCGATGTCTTCATGGAAGTTGTAGCTAACGTCTTGTACTATAACATACTGAAATTTCGTGGAAAATGATGGAGATATGAGGGGTTAAAGTTCTATTTTTCGGAGACCCCAGATCTGTGAAGTTTTCACTGACTTCTTGTTGGATTCTTGTTTTCATGTTGATTTTTGTTGAAAATTTGACTTCGATGTCTTCATGAAAGTTGTAGGTAACACCTTAAAATAAAACATACTCAAATTTGAAGCAAAAAGAACAAGTATAGCTTGGTGAATCGGCTAGATCTTGGAAACGATGGTTCTGGTGAAGTATTCCGAGACACCTGAGACTTCATGGACTTAAATGGTGACCATAATTTGGTTATTTGACCTAGATCTCTTCATGAAACTTGTAAAGGACACCTTGATACATAACATATCCAAATTTCAGAGGAAACTAAAGAGAATAGATGGGTGAAATCTTAATATTTCGGAGATGTGTATTCTGGACGATGCGGTAATGGTTCCAGAAGCTTCGTGAGGTTGTATAAAATAATCTAAAAAGAATCTGACTTGGAGTTCTTCATGAAAGATGCACGAAAATGTCTTGGCTATTTTGGAGGTCATATGAATATTTTAATCGAATTTAATTGGAAACTGTGCATTCTAGTTATTATCCGAATATCATGTGCTATTTTGTGGAAATTGTGAAATTGTGTGAAATTCGAATTGGCCATGAATTTTGCATGAAATTGTTATTCTATTGGTTTGTTTAATGATTGTTTGAATATTATGATTTTGGGAAAATAATAGATATTGAATTTAATATTTATTTATGAAAATAAATAAATATGATAATAAAAATTAAATAAAAATAATAATAAAATAAAAAGGGATTATTTTATTGGCCATAAATTCCATTTAATTTATTAATAAATAATTATGCATTGTTACATGTATGATAAGACATTGGTGTATGTATGATCATGAATTGTGATGTATGTGTGAATCATATGCCATGTAATAATGAGATCAAAAGAATGATAAATGTGGATGATGATAAGTGAGTAAGTGGTTGTGGTGGAGGATGAGGCCGGAATGTACAGAGATGCATTGCCGGAATTCCCTGGGAGATTCAGGATGCCGGAATGGGGGGTCGGAAGCCTTGTCGAAGGTTTTTGCTCGAAGGGAATGCCTCGCGATGCCAGGATGTGGGTGCGAGATGCCTGGCTAGAAGGGTAAAGGCCGGAAGCCCTGTCGGAGGTTTCTGCCCGAAGGGAATGCCTCGTGATGCTAGTTGAGATGCAAGATGCCCGGAATGTGGGGGGCCGGAAGCTTGGTGGCCTGAGAGGCTGAATGCAAGGGAACCTCGGAGGTCTTTGCCCAAGGGGATAATGAAATTGATGATTGAGAAATGGGTGATGTGGTGATCAAATTTAAAGATAAAGATGAAAATTAAATCATGACATGATATGCATGATGATGATGATGATGATGATATGAGATGTGATATGATGATCACCCGTGATATGATATGCATGTTGATATGCATGATATTATATGCATGATGATATGCATGATAGTGATGATATGTGATGTGATATGATGATCACTCATGATATTATATGCATGATGATATGCATGATGGTGATGATATGTGATGTGATATGATGATCATCCATGATATGATATGCATGATATTATATGCATGATGATGACGATATGTGATGTGATATGATGATCATCCATGGTATGATATGCATGATAATGATAATGGTATATGGTATGCGATGATGAAGATGATGATGATGATATATGACATGCATGATGACATGTACGATATGCTGATGCCATGATGATGCATGATAGTATGCGCATGACTTTAAGGTAAGTAATGCCTGCAACGTATGATGATATGCATGGTGCATTGAGTTGTTATTGGATTTCCCTATCTGCTGAGTGGTTGTACTCACCCCTTTTGGGGAATAACATTTCAGATTAGCAGTATGCCGCTACCTGCCGTCTCGCGGGGGGTGTTTTATGGTCTACCATCCGATGTAGAGGTCGAGTGTGCTGAGATAGACTGTCCCTCTGTTCCCGGACTGACTTTTATTCGAGTACGCTGTCTAGTGATGTACGACATAGGCCTGGCTGGGGGCCCTGTCATTCAGGAGTTCATTTCTGTGCACGTTCGTCGGGATGGAGCGATGCGAGGGATGTTGCCGCCACCACCGCCTAATGCACCGGGTTGGGTGTGAGACCCGCGCGCGATGAGTAGGAGCTGGATCTTTTTTATGTAGATAGTCGACACTTTCAATGGGGGTTCGTACTCGTATGATGTTGAGGGTCGAGAGTTTCTTTTTGAGGTTTTAGGCTGGACATGGCAGAGTCCTAGCTTTTCCTTGTTTTGTACTGACCCGAAGGGAATCCCATCTTGCTATATATGTATGTAAGCAAAGTGTCGAAGTTGTTTATAAAATCCTGATGTTTAGCTGGTGTGTATTGGTATCATGGATTGGTAGGGGGATAGATGGTGATGTTTAATTTGCTTCCGCTAATAAGTCGCGCTGGGACCGTTTTGTTTAAAAAAAAAAATGTGTCTATAAATTACGACGCATCTTCTAAGGAGAAAGGTAATAAGGAGTAACATTGGCGTTGGTGACGACCTGCGAAGGGTTCGGG
>SMSX01006070.1:0-11204 GCA_026573535.1 Eucalyptus polybractea | reverse complement strand
AAGCCTGATAGCAACATATGTCTAAGCATTGTCTTATACACGCATGTCTTTAGAGATCAACAGAATATTGTGAGTTCATGTTGACAGTTATAACAGCACTATACTGCAACTGTTGTGTCATAAGAAAGAAAATTATACAAGATGAAAGGATGCATTTCTTGCCAAGCCCTAAGAAAAACAACATTTGCTTGTAGTGAAGCTACAAGTAAAAATTGATGGTAATAGAAAAGGTAGCTACCTAACAGAAAAATATATCCTAGCATGGTTTCTGGGTAACAATTGAGAAACATCATGAAGTACACTACAAATCAATGAGTCTAGGTGTGAAGATAAGATGATAGTGAAGCAAACCACCATACACCGAAGAAAGAAAAAAAAATTCTCACTTAGATTGCATTAGAATAGTAAAGAGGGATGAATCCTACCAAAAAGTTTAATGTCTGTGTTTTCTACCAACCATTTTGCTAATCTCTCATCAATCCCACATAACTCGTGTCAAATTCTTTTTTTTACATAAACCGTCTAAGAATGAAACAGAGCACAAATCAAATTTGTCCTTCGGATCATAGCACTCACTAATACCACAGTATATTAAGATACTCAGATTAGTGCTCGAACGATTTGGAAGTCCCACATTAGTTCAGCTGACCATAACCCACAAAAGGATGTTTGGAACAGAAGTTTACTTGGCGGTATCGAGGGTTCTGAACACCACCCATCTCACACCCTTGGGATATACAAAAACTCCATCACTTCAACTGCAGGAAGTAGTCTATATCATTCTTGCAGAATTGGTTTGACATATCACTATGTTTTGAACTCAGAAGCTCTCTATCAAATGTTAGTAAGAACCTACAGATATTCTTTAAAAAAAATAAAAAGGAAAAAAGCCAAGGCCTTGTTCTCACTACCAAGACGAGTACTTTACTTGTTCCATTGCAAAATTAACAATATTAGAATCTAGCTAGAAGAACTAGCGTATTGGTAACAATGGTCACTACTGGCAGGAACTAAACTGTGCAAGATTTTTACTTCCTAGAAGAAATAAATACACTCAATAGTAGCAAATAGCTCATATTTCACCGGTAAATAGGATATATGATATCCATGTACAGTAAAACAATATAAGTTGGCAAATATGACTTGCCGAGCTACACACAAATGACTGACTAAAATGAATATGGAAAAAGCAGCCAGTCCTAAGAAGCACCCAAGTTTCCAGCAAATTGTTCAAGCAATCAGACCTACTTACCAATAATGATGATAATGACGACAACACCAACAATTCGACAGTTGGCATGTAATTTCAAAGGTAAAGTAGAACCTAGTACGAGTTATTATTGCGAATGAGTGAATTCGAGAAATCACATGACTGTCTTTACACAAAGGTCATCTTATGTACTCCATCTTCTAACATGTTATTTTTGTATTTTGCTTTTGAACCTGATACATAATTTACATGCATCAGAAAAGAGGAATAGATTCAGTTGATTGTACCTGTCCGTTTTTTAGTCCAAAGAGGCTAGGCCATATTACCGAAGCTTTGAGAAAAAACCTTACGGAGCCAAACCCTTGAGACCATGGAAAACACAATTGTGATGAGAACACTAGCCAATCAAGGTCCAAAATCCAAAACAACTCAATAACAGTTTTTTCAGCAAAATGGATTCAATGTAGGAAGTAATTACTTTCCACTGCCACTAAAATCGTCGAAAGTGAGAATATTATTGTTCCAAACCACAAGATTCAACTCCCTAAGCCCTTCAACGAGTGTGAACGAAAACTTCTTTTGAAATGTGGGGTTTTTACCACTGTCCGCACACCAAATCAAATCAAATTAAAACTAAGATGTCTATTTGCACAGTTTTCCCAATTAGCTCAACACTAGAAAACTTCACCCATCAAAACCCTGTAACAAAACTCCATATCCAGATCTAAACAGGGAAAGAGGTAATTGCGCAAACACTTGGTCCGCAATTTAGAATTACCACTGCAAGTTATGGTGCGAAACGTGGTGTTGTCATATTCTAGCTGCTGATGGCGCTCCTAAAGGTGATGGGGGAGGCGGAGGCAGCGGCAACACACCAAAGAATGCAGCGGCTCTAAGCTCACCGAACGCGAATGATGAATCGGGACTGTCGATGGGACTCATGGGGAGTGGGATAAAAAGTCGAGAAAATATTGGGTGGGTTTTACACCCCACGTAGCCGAAATGTATCACCATACAAAAGTCGTCACGTGGAGTCCACGTATACATGGGGTCGGCGATTTAAAATTTTCCCATCCGTTTTCTTTTCAGAGAAAATTTCTCATATAGGGGAGAGGCGAGCCGAAGAATACATCAATTTTGAACTTGTCGGGGACAGACGACAAATCGAAGCTGCCGACGTTGCAGATGTCACCCCCAAACTCTCCATTCCAATAATTCCAATAGATTTCCTGCTTATTTAGCTTACAACAACCTAATACCTGGAGCTTCGGTAGCTTTTTCAATTTTGATAGGTCTGACATCCTCTCCAAGGTAGGGCAACAGAAGACTCTTAGGGAGCAAAGGGATCCCAATTCTTCAAGGCCACAAATCTCAACTAATGGACGGCAAGTTTCCAGACTTACCTTTTCTAGATTCTTCATGTGCGACAGATTAAGTACTTCTGGAAGGAACTTACAACAAGTCATCTTTAATGATCTCAATCTTTTCATTTCCAGCTGCAACGGTGCGTCCAATTGTCTAAGCTCACAGAGCTCCATATGGAGTTCCTCCGACTCCACATCAAATATACTGGAGAATTCTAGCGAACATCTAACGAATGTCAAGATTGACAAGTCTTTCAAATTGGAAAAATCCGGTGATCGTGTGGTTGCCAGATCTTGAAGTTTTAACCCTCTTAAACCAAACGGGAGTTGGGGGAGGAATTGCACATTTTCGCAGCACAATTCTAGTGTTTTAAGCTGAGATAGGCTACTGATGCTAGTGGGAAGAGTAACGACAGGCGTTTCCTGATGAGCACGGTTTCGCTCCTGCCAATCTTTCTTCAGCTCATGTACCTCGAAGGAGGACACCCAATGGGTCCATGTCAGACAAGTCAAACTTGGGGGAAGCTCCGGCAATTGTTTAAGCTCGGGACATTTTTCTAGCTCAAGAGTTTGGAGATTAGAGAGGTGACTCACCATGGTGGGTAATCCGCATATACATGTGTTTGACAAGTTTAGGATTCTCAAATAGGACAGTCTCTCAATTTCTTTAGGGATTTCGCCGGTCAAGTTGCAACATCCTCCAGCATTTAACTCTTCAAGCTTCTCCACCAGCCCAATCGCACTTGGTAATTTTGTTATCCCTCTTATACCGCTCATCCTTAGTACTTTTAGTTGCTTTAGATTGCCAATGGAATCAGGTAGGTGATCAATACTTGTCAATGACAAATCCAACTCGACTAGTGATTGTAATTCTCCAATCGAGTCTGGAAGTTCCTTTATCTCCATACACTTCGATAAATCCAACCGCCTAATTTTCTTCAACCCTCCAATCGAGTATGGCAATTTGCTAAGTTTACTATATGGTAAATTCAAGGTCAACAAAGATCGCAAATTACCAATGGATGGGTCAATTTCAATTAAGTTGATACAACCATCAAGGGCCAATCTCTCTAGGTACACCCACGTAGATAAATTAGGTGTTCTCTTTAAGTGGTTGCACGACTTGAGATTTAGTACCTTTAGTTTTTTGGCCTCCTACAAAACAATTTGATAAAATATATGTTAAGAAATGACCTCTAGGGGAACAAAAAGACAGAAGAAATGATATGCTTATGCAAGGAGTGGGACTCATATCATACTCTAAGTTGTTCCCAGCCAATCCATTCCTCCGAAATAGTGCTCCGTGAAAGGTCTAGAACGACTAAGTTAGCCGGATGAAAGTTTGTTGCCTTAAACTGGCCAGACAAAAATTTCCAAGAAAGAAATTTTAAACTAGGGAGAAGGTTATTGAAGTCCCCAACAAGGCAATCCCCTTCCCCTTGAAAGAACCTTAGGTTTCGTAATGGAGCAACTTCATCACTTGTCAAAATGTGTCCACAAAATCCACCATAATATCCCAGAGACATTGCTTTTATTTTCCTACTTCCCTGACAATGGAAACACCCATAAGTCCATATGTGAAGGTCAATAGCAAACAATTACAAGCGCTAATAGTGATTAATTTATTCTTTTGCAAGAATAGTCTACAACAATACATCGAAAAATAAATTGCTATTCGCTTTTTTTTTACCTCTTTCTCCTTCAGAATGCTCCAAGCATCATTATAGTTCCACACTCTACTACGCTTATAGGGATCGGTGAAGTTCTCTTGACGGACAATTTCCCTTCCGAGGTCTCGCACTTGGTCATGCATCCAGAAGGTATTGTCTTTGAGTTTTATCAAGGACATAAGAAAGAGGACTTCAATGGCATCATGTGGGTGGTATCCACAAGCATCCCACATGTAGAAAGGGTACGATTTCTCCGTATTAACAAAAAAACAGGCTATATCCAAAAATACTTCCCTTTGTGTACGATCTAACCTGTCATAAGTTATCATCAATTTTCTCTGCACTTCCTCATGAGGAGCTTCTCGTAGCTTATTCCATGTGTCAACCCATAATTCTTCAGGTTTTCCATTAAGGGATGAACCTGTAATCTCAAGAGCTAAAGGAAGCTTTCCCAAAGTATGGACAATTTTCTCAGAAAGGAACATACGATCTTCTGGTGGAGAGTTTCTTCTAAAGGCATGCCTACTAAAAAGCTTAAGAGCATGATCAAATTCCATTTCTTGTACATCGTAAGTCAAAACTTTTGTGGACTTTTCTACAAGGCCTTCACCTATTGCTTCTCCCTTAATCATTAGGATACTTTGGTCCCTAGTAGTTATGATAATCCTACTACCAGGACTAAACCAATTACCTTTTTCTGCTAGACTTTTAAGTTGTTCTTTCTCACCCACATCGTCTAAAACAATGAGAACTTTTTTATTTTTAAGTACTCCTCTGTTCATCATGTTGATCCCATCATTCACGTGACAAATTTGGTCGATAGAATGAGAACCAAGGAGCTTGGATAACAGTTGTTTTTGCAAATTTACCATACCATTATTGCCTTTTGATGATTCCCCAACGTCTGCAAGGAAACAACATCCGTCAAAGCTAGAAGATAGTACGTTGAAGACGACCTTAGCAAGAGTTGTTTTGCCAACACCGCCCATTCCGTGGATTCCAAGAAATCGTACACTATCAGATCCCCCTTCCAACATTTTGATTATAGCTTCGACGCGATCATCAACTCCGACTAGATGTTCAGTTACATTTTCATGTGCAACCTTCAGCTTAATTGAAATCGTTTGAATTACCGAACATATAAGATCTCCTTGGCTGCCATAAGGTAACAACCATGTTAGGGATAACTTTATATGTAAAACTTACTCCCAAAGTGACTAAATTGCTCTCACGTTATGTGAAACCTGGCAATAAACAATCGAGACACCGATACGATTATTATTTTTGCTGATCTCCGCTCCACAATTTCAGTCATGATCACCGTCGGCCCCTGCCACTGCACCATTGACGTCGCTCGCCTCTCTGCACCGTCACCATCACGTTTCAGTGTCGTCGCCTGTTGTGCCCGTTGACTGGCCATCTCGGCCTTGCCTCAATTCTCCACGTCACATGGGTCGTGGCCATGCGACTGCCGGGGATGGCGTCATTGGCCTTGGGCCAAAGTCAGCCACGTCGGATATGGTCGTCGAGATCCCGGATCCAACTCGCCACAGTGAGTGAGAGAGAAAGTGTGGGGGCCGAATGGCTCAGAGGTAGCTTCTGGCCACTTGGTGTCGGGCTGGCGACGAAGAAGTGGCGGTGACTGACGGACGAGCTGCTGCGGTGGCTGGCCGACGGCTTGGTGGAGCTCTTTGAAGATCTATAACTGTTCGTAGCTACTGTGTCATAGACAGAGAGCATGAGGAGAGAGAATCAGGATAAGAAGGGTGCGCTACCACCGCAATAGTGCCATTGACTGGAGCTATTGCAGCGATACCACCGATAGGGGCCACCAGAGAGCATTCCTTTCTCACCGCTATGGTGGCCGATAGCAGTAGCGGCCATTGCCGCGACCGCATTTAAACTACATAAAATCGACTACATGTGTAAACTATATTTTCACCAACAATACCACAATTAAACTCAACAGGAAGGGAAATGAAATTTGCAGATGACAGTTGACAAGTTAGAAAACGTTTACCCTTGATCTTTCTTCAAGTTCCATCCCTTTATCTCGTCCACCTCATTGAGAGCGTTTTTCCATGACTCCACTTCTGCACTAAACTTTTCCTGGTGCTTTGTAAGAGCTTGGCTATATAAGTCTGTTTTGAGCTTGACATCTTCAGGTTCCACATCCAAGAAAATGGGCAGAATCTCTTTGTTCTCATTCAATTTTGAGGTGCACTCGACCATGTATGTGAGCTCTCGGAGGCACCAGTGACTCGAAGCATAATTTTTGGAGAATATGGGAATGTAGATTTTGGAGTTCTCAATTGCTTGTAGAAGTTCACCACCAATTTTTTGACCGATGCGAAGGGATTCATTGTCCCTAAAGACAAGGATCCCGACCCCAATCATGGCATGGTAAAGGCAATCAGTGAATCCATGACGGGTGTCGGTTCCCCGAAAGCTTAGAAAAACCTCATACGAAGGTCCGGATGATGCCTGCGAATTCGTCTCATTCACTAGCATTTTGGGCTTCTTCGGGGTCTGGCTGGAAAAGGGAGTATTGGAGGTGAGCTCATGAGGGAAAGAGCCGTCAAGAGGTCCGCGTTTGCCAGAACCCGCCATGTTTCCAGCAAAGCGAAGAGCGAGAGACTTGAAAAGGCTGGGGGAGTAAGTGAATGCTTGAGAATTGAAGAATGAGAGCTCTGCGCAGAGAGAGGGAGAGCGCAGTACGGGATCTTATAATGGATGCAAAGGAAGAGGAAAGAGAGCGAGAGAGTGAAGGATCTTCGATGCCATCGTTAAAAGTCTCGTCCAGCAATTTTTTTACGAAAGTGCCATTTTCTTGGACGAGCGACTTTTGTTTCTGTTGCATGGATGGCGGTGAATGGGGATGAGTCAGCTTGTTTGAGATTCACTTTTTTATTATATGTTTTTGGGATGAAATTGTATATCATCAGAAAGTTTCGTCTTTGAGAGAGTAGGTTCGATAATTGAATTGGTCGGTTAATAAGTGGACTGTGTCAAAAGCTAAGGAATCTATGGTAGAGGGGAAATTTTTGAGAAATAAAAATAGGGAGAAAAATCCACCTTTGAGATGATAAAAGCGCAATAGAGAATATAATCCTTCCCTAAATGCATTTTAATAGATTTAGTGAACCACAATTTTTTTAGAATAAGAAAAGCAAAACAATCATATCTCTTTATAAAATATATTTTGCTTCATTTTTCATTGAGAGATGCATTGCAAAATTATGAGATTTTAAACTATTGGAAAAAAAAAAAAATTACTTTGCCTCACATATTCCGAATCAACCCAATACCCATTCTAGTATTAATGAAGGAACCCATTATATTTCAACCCCATCGATTCAACGATAAAAGATGCAACTAGCATTATATTATTGGATAAACTCTAGAACCTAATAATGTGGAAAACCTACTAAATATTAACCGGTTCATGCATGAGTTGACAGTGCAATTTTAGAATCCAAGCTATGCTCCTATTTTAATTTTCTTAATACATATACAAGCAAGATAGAAGTTAGTATTGTCATAATACTATGCAAGACTAACTCAATTAGCTGATGAGGCAGATTGGAGATCCTAACTATGGATTATCAGGAAATATTTAGTATATGACTCTGCTTGATTCTAAAATATCATGATATCATAGTGGTGCCATTGTTATATATCAAGAAAAATTTGTAAAGCAAGTAGAATTGATTGTCAATATCTTTGGTTTTTGTATGAGTAAAAATAAAGGTTTGAATGAAGAAATGGCAGGTGATGTACGATATCATTCAAGAAATTTTTGTCCATAAGTTTCGTTTAAAAGATGTGTCGAAAAATAGAATGGGTTTTACGTCATCCTAGAAGCTTAGTAGAAGTTTCTACTGGTCAATCAATGAGTTGTCATCTTAGGAATTCTCATATCCCATACATTTAATAAAGTTAGAGATTCGTAGCCCTAAAATGGAGTATATAAATTGAAATCGGGATACAAAATGAATATGACTTTTGTGCTTTTCTTTATTGTAATTATATTAGAAGAAAATTGAAAAATCCAATCAGACTTTCTAACTACATCAAATACTACTCCGAGTTCTTGAAATTTGCGGCATTGTTCATCTATAGACAAAAATCCTTAGCTAAATGCTAAATTATCCTTCAATAATTGAAATGTGTTTTATGGGGCAATAGTTGGTGTGGTGTGATCCGTCATTTCATGTAATGTGCATGTCATTTTAACAGAAAAAATCTGAGATACTTCTGCCTGATTTAATTATTACACGTGTTAGCATCTAAGCATGCGTTGATTCGGACCTTAATTCCCCGATGGCCCACTCTTATTGTTCCCGCTCCCGATGGAATCATTCTCAGCCGTCCGATCTGAATACCTACTTCCAAGTCAAACCTCGTCGCAAAATCAGTGTGGCCCAATAAAGGAAAACGAGAGGAAAAGACGTAAGAAATGAGTGCGCCACCATCATTGAGGACTTCTCAACGACGAGGGAAAGCAAGTCAAGGGTATTCCACCATCTTGCTTGCTTGTCATTGCATTAGGAGACGAGACCAGCATTTATCGTGATAATATTAAATAGACTTAATTTAATAGTGATGAATGGATAAAACCTATCATGACTCATAATATAATGACAATATGGAACTTTGTAATTTTTTTTTTTTGTGACACACGGTATGCAATTTTTATATTATTCTTAGGTGTTCAAAGAAATCCATATGCCCGACAACGCAGAATATACTCAATATACATCGAACTCTTCAATTTGTCTGCTGGCTTTAAATAATTCTTATTGATCTAATAGTAAAGCTGTAATAATTAAGATGCAAATTCTATTTAAAACACATAAATAGGTCTTAACTAAAGTGACTTATTTGTCGTTGGAATCAATGTAACTAGTAAATCAAAATTATTATATATGTATCAGAATCTTAACCTTACTTGGAATTAATTCATTTACTTAAATTAAAATCATTGTATATATACATTAGAGTCCAAAATTATTATAATATGACAAATTTTGAATGCTCAATTATGCCCTACTTTTTCGAAAGATCATTTATAGTATATAGATTTAGATCCCGGACCAATATGGAAAGATATATGATACCATAGATTAAACATAAAGATAGCTACATAAAAGACTAACAATATTTTGAATATTTGTGAGATTCCATAAATCGCAGATTATATCTATGAAGATTACATAAAATCAAACTCAAATAAATCTATCATCACACTAAAAGTAAGATGATTGCAACACAGCTTTATTTTGGAAATTAAGCTGTGAAATCGCCTAGATAATCAGATTTAGCAATGGATTGAATATAGAGTGCCACGAACAATATGTTTTATTTATTTATTTATAAACTGGATTGATTTGCAAAATTCTTAATGCGAACTATTTTATAGATTATGATCCAACCATGAGCAGTTTGATATATTTTATTTCAAATTTTAAAGCTGCAACTTGCATATCCTAAATTTTAAATTAATACTTTAAAAGAAAGTAATGAGAAGGACGATGAATTATCAAATTTAAATCAATCTTGATTGGATAATTTGTCTAGACATCACACAAGTCCCAAATCGTTGGTGTTGGATAATCTACTTCACAGCATGTAACATGGGAAAGCAAGCCAAAGTCTTCTAATATCTTTGCTTGCTTCATTCCATTTTCCTCTTCTTTTCTTCCGACGAAAGAAGTCAATAGTCTTCCACTATTTCTCTTGGTTAGTTGTAGAGAAAGTGATAAGGCAAGAGCCGACAAAATCTACTCAAAAGAAAAGACTGGCGAAGGGAAGCAAGTCAAGTCTTCCTCCAGCTTGCATTGCCAGATGAGGGACCCCTATTGAAGAGTCTTCCTCAGACGCGGTTTACAAAACTATTCAATAAATTCTTGTCCACTAGTCACATTTAAAGGACATGCCAACATGTCGAACGCGTTTTACAAGCCATCCTGGAAGTTTCCTAGAAGTTTCATTGATCATTCAATGGGTTACACAAAATCAAACTCAAATATATCTAGCATCCCACTAAAAATAAGATGTTGCAATGAAATTAGTTTGATTTTGGAAATTAAGCTATGAAATAGCCTAGATAATTAGATTTAGCAATGGAATTAATGTGGAGTGCCACGAACATTTTTTTATTTATAAAATGGATTGATTTGCAAAGGATCTCAATACAAGCTATTTAATAGATTATGATTCAACTATGAGCACCTTGATATATTTTATTTGAAATTTTAATGTTGCAACTTGCTTATCTTAAATTTTAAATTTAAACTTTAAAAGAAGGCACTGAGAGGTGGCAATGAATTATCAAATTAATTAGGAAAGCACACAAGTCCCAAATCATCTCTTGGATAATCTACTTCACGACGTGTTACACGGGAAAGCAAGCCAAAATCTTCCGATATCTTTGCTCGCTTTGTTGCACTTTCGTCTTCTTTTCTTCTGACAAAAGTAAGTCAAAATTCTTCCACCATCTCACTTCCTTAGCTGCAGAGAAAGTGACAAATGACAATACAAAAGCCGACGGAACCTACTCGAAAGAAAAGACTAGCAAGGGGAAGCAAGTCAAAGTCTTCCTTCTTCTGGCATTACCAGACGAGGGACCCTTATTGAAGAGTCTTTCCTCAGACGCGGTTTACGAAATTGTTCAATAAATTCTTGTCATTACTCACATATAAAGGACATGCCAGAAAGTAGAACGCGGTTTGCATGTTATCCCGGAAATTTCCCAGAAGTTTCATTGATCAATCAATTCCATGTCCCATTCATTTAATAACAAATTTTAAATCAAAGATCCATAGCTTAAAAAATAGAGAATATAAAGTGAAATCAGGATACAAAGTGAAGGTGATTTTTGAGCTTTTATTAATTTTAACCACATCAGAGAAAATTTTAAAAATCCAATCAAACTTTGTACTTATATTATATGCGATT
>SMSX01006069.1:0-14313 GCA_026573535.1 Eucalyptus polybractea | reverse complement strand
ATCACATGCCACTTCTGTTTATTCGTAACTATGCTGTTTTTTAAGTCGTGAGGCACCTTGTAGTTTTCCTTTATATTTACCCTAAACCCTTGTTGAATCATAACAGTGACCATAGGCAACATTTTGTCTACAGGATAAAATTTTATCCTCTTTTGTGTCAATTAGATGTATTGAGAATTCGTATCATTTCGATGTTGAGGACTTTTTGAGGACCATCTATTGTCCTCTGACTAGTGGTTTTTGTAACATTTTGTCTTGTAGTATTACTATGAAGACGTTATCTGTGATCTTGGAGGCAACTTGTTATGTTGTGATAGCTCCCCAGACCTTTCATATTGAGTGCCTTGATCCTCCTCTCAAGGTAGTTCATAGCTATTTGAGGGGTCTTGCCTTGAGTTCGATGTGTTAATTGCTATCATTTGTCTTATCGTACTTGATTGAGATAATTTAGTTGTCTAAAAATGGGGAAGTTCTCAGTTGAAGATGCTCTCCTGTCTGTCCTCTTATCTAAGATTTACTTTTGATCCCAATATGCTGTTCCCTAATGTGGGTTACTTGTTACTTTCCTTGAACTGTGATTTCAGACTCTTCAAGCTCCAATGTTGGAAACTCCAAGAGCAGACCCGAAGAGTGTTGCTTTAATTATACTGGGAGGAGGTGCTGGAACATGATTGTTTCCACTTACTAGCAGAAGGGCCAAGCCAGCGGTCAGTGATTATTTGTATATGCCCATTGTTTACCCACATAGCACTCTCTCAACTATATAATCAATTATGTGGTTTTTTTAAATCTGCAGGTTCCTATAGGAGGATGCTACCGGTTGATTGATATCCCAATGAGCAATTGCATTAACAGTGGTATCAGAAAAATATTCATCTTAACGTAGTTTAATTCCTTTTCCCTCAATCGCCACCTTTCCTGGACATACAACTTTGATAATGGCGTTAGTTTTGGTGATGGATTTGTGGAGGTATAATTTTTTTTTTCCGATTTATTATTTTGGATTCCTGATGACTTAAAATAAGAAACGACTGCAGTTAATATGAAAAAAATTTGGTAACACACATAGGTCCTTGCGGCAACTCAAACTCCGGGTGAAGCTGGAAAGAGGTGGTTCCAGGGGACTACTGATGCTATTAGGCAATTCATATGGGTCATTGAGGCAAGTACTTAGGGTTTTGGCAATTACTTGTGCAAAGTTTTTTGGAGTTTCTCTTGAAGTTGAATGTTGGTTTCAAATTATTTCCGCAAGATGCCAAGAACAAGAATGTGGAGAATATCTTGATTTTGTCTGGTGACCACCTGTACTGGATGAATTACATGAATTTTGTGCAGGTACTTTGAAGATTTCATCGTAAACTCCTTCATCTAATATGTTTGTGAGTTTAAACTGACCAGTTGTGGCTTGATTGCAGAAGCATATTGATACAAATGCCGATATCACAGTTTCATGTGTCCCAATGGATGACAGGTTCTTATTGTGGTTAAATATATTGCCTTAAAAGATTTAAGAGCATATAAAGCTCAGTTCTCCTTGACATTCCACTTATGGTTGGGAAGAACCAAATTTTTGTGATTATATTGTTTCTTACGTCCGTTTTCAGTTGCACTAAATTTAGAGCTACTGATGAGTTTTGCAACTAACCCTTTCTAGTTTTGTTGCTGCAGTCGTGCTTTGGGTTATGGACTGATGAAGATTGACAGAACTGGACGGATTATCCAATTTGCTGGAAAACCGAAGGGCAATGAGCTGAAATCAATGGTATCATTAATGCAATAAACACTTCCTATCATTTGACATGACTACTTTGGTTGTTTCCTTAGCAGACAACATCTCTGCACATCATGTAATGCATCAACTAGTTACTAATCTTATTTGGATTCTCGTCTCCTGCACGAACCTCTGCCCACAGCAAGTTGACAGTACTCTTCTTGAGCTATCAAAGCAAGATGCAGTGAACTTGCCATACATTGCCTCAATGGGAGTATATGTATTTAAAACCGACGTGTTACTAAAGCTTCTAAGATGGAGCTACCCCTCATGCAATGATTTTGGCTCTGAAATAATTCCGTCAGATGTTGCAGAGCATAATGTCCAGGTCAGGACCTTTTCTTTAACATAGACTAAGCTGCGGGCTTTCTCTCTGTGTCTCTCTGTCTCTCTCCCCTTCATTAGAGATGTGTGTTTATATGTAACTTGTACTTGCAAGCTACCTTACCAGAAATGCTGACTTATCTGGATGCATTGATTTGTCAGGCATATCTGTTTAATGACTAATGGGAGGACATTGGAACAATCAAGTCATTCTTTGACACTAATTTGGCCCTAACAGAGCAGGTGTGTGTGTGGTATTGCATCTTCTGCTCGTAACTCAAAATTGGAGTTGTCAATGTCATCTGCTAATTCAGTCATCACCTTCTATAGTCGTTAATCACTTGATATGCTGGCTTAACTTTAGGGCTGGAAAAATACTTACTCTTTAGATCTTTTTGGCTACAATTTCTATGTCAATTTGGGGCCTGATCTCAATCACGTTCTCAAAAAAATCATAGAAGCTTCGAGTTCAAACTTTGGCTGTCATAAAGCGATACTATTTGTCCTTTGAGGAGACAGTGGCTTTTCTAATAGTGGGTTAATTTCCTGTAATGCAGCCTCCAAAGTTCAAATTTTATGATCCGCAAACACCTTTCTACACGTCTCCAAGATTCTTACCCCCCCAGTAAAGTTGATAAATGCAGGGTAAGCTTGTCAACACGATAAGTCTCTGTTTTTGTTATGGTCTAAACTGTCTCTTGTTTGAACTGTTTCTGCAGATTGTAGATGCAATAATCTCTCACGGTTGCTTCTTGCAAGAATGTAGCATTGAACACTCCATTGTTGGTGTGCACTTGCGTCTAGACTATGGTGTTGAGTTTAAGGTGTGCTGCTTTTGTATATATTCTTTGACCTTTTGAAGATCATAATGGTGATTGCTTGAGAAAATTAATTTTCAGATTCTCGGATGATTTGATTGGAATGTTGACATTTTTAGCTTTCAACTTTTTGGGTTAATAACTTTACCAAAAAAAAAAAAATTGGGTTAATAGATCCCATCGGAACATTTTGAGGTGGTGGACCATATTTAACAGGGGCAAATGATGCCATTCAATTTGTTCATATAACTCTGGTGTACAGTGATCTTTTTGAATTGCTGTATCTTCATCTATTGGTTGTGTTTCCTCAAGTTGAAGGTATAGTGGACTTAGAACAAGTCAGGATGCTTCTAATACAAGTCTTTAGATTACTTGATGGTCGTTTTATGTGTCATTTTTTATAGACACTAATTTCCTTTGTCAAGCTAATGTACTAAGCAAGTCATCAGTATAGACATTCCAAATTTGCTAACAGTTCACAATACTGGGGTTAGTTCGTGTGCCAATTTCTGTAGCAATGGCAACATACTTTAATGGGTGCTGGTTTTTGGGACACATTTGAATTTGCAGGATACCATGATGATGGGTGCAGATTACTATCAGACAAGCTAAAATCGCATCTCTTCTGGCACAAGGGAAGGTTCCTATTGGGGTCAGACAAAATACTAAAATCAGGTAATTATTCATTCTTTGAATAGGCATGTCTACAGGAAATTCTGAATCGACAACTTGTTAATAGAATAGTTCACAATCCTTCCACTGACAAATTCCCTTGCTTTTCCTTTCTTAAGGAACTGCATAATTGACAAGAATGCCCGGATAGGGAAAAATGTGGTTATTCACAACACCGATGTAAGTATTGCCTTTTGCAATCTTGATACTTCAATTCCATCCAGATTTATGACTAGATGTGATCCTTCCATTTACAGGGTGTTCAAGAAGCAGATAGACCAGAAGAAGGATTCTACATCAGGTCAGGGATAATAGTCATACTGAAAAACGCAACAATCAAAGATGGAACGTGTGATTAAGAAGAAAGCTGGCTAAATCCATACACAACCTTGCTGTTTTCATGGCTTTTCTGTGTCCAGAGAAACTTGATGCTGTGCTGCTCAGTTGTGAAGTAGGTCTCAGTTATATGACTAAGCTAGTGAGAGGCATATAACCTGAGTTAGCTAGTGGGATGCATATTCTGTATAAGAGAAGATACTATATACTTGAGGGGTGTGTCATCATGTGGGAGGATGTACTGAGCTGTACATATTAAGTGTAGAGAGAATTGGACCACATGAATATGAGACAGTTATAGTACCCGGTATAAATGCTACTCCCTCTCTCTCCCCTAATCCTTATTTTTCTCATGCCTAACATGCTAGTGCTCGTCGCGCCATTTACGCTGCCAGAGTGAATTTCACCGGGTAAATCTACCTACGACCAACTTTGTTGTTTGATTCTAGTGATCGATCTTAGAATCCATCTTTAATTCATTTGATACTTTTCTGCTTTTCAGGTTGATCGGGTTTTGGGCTGTCATGTTAGAGGTAATAATGCAAGTTCATTGTTTTATGTTTTTGTATGTATTGTAGACATCCTTAATTCTGTTAGTTTACTTGTTCCAGAGAAGCAGGACAGACATCGACATAGTACTTCCTGGCGAAATCAACTTAGATGTAGGAGACAGGTGGACTTGCTAATAACAGACAAGCTGATATAAGCATTGACAGTGATATCAAACTGCACAATCTGAATGTTTTTCAGTGGTTAATTCTTTCATAGTTGGAATTTTAATGGTAAAGCTGGAGGAAGAGTCGAAAACTGTAAAACTTGATTGGCAACATTTCATCTTTCTTCTATTGAGGTTGAAAGATGTGATTTGAGCAGGTTCGTCAATGTAGACCTACTATGTATAAAGATTACTTACTGGGTTTAGTTCAAATGCTTTACTGTTGTTCTTTTAGTGCTGAACGTATTCTCCTGTGTTTTTATCCTCTAATTTTGCAGGAGGAGCCCCATATCCATTGTAGCAGCTATTATTTACATTACCACTCAGCTCTCTAATGAAAAGAAGTCTCCTCAAGGTTTTAGTTTCTCCAATCCTATTCAATTTAAACTACTAAAGACATATTGGTGCATATGTAAATGGCATTTGAAACAACGCATGTATATAAATAACCGAATGTTTGTGCAGATATATCACTTGCTACTGGAGTCACCGGGGGGATGATTAGGAACTCCAAGAATCTGTATCCTCACATTTCGAAGATAAATACCAAGCCGGTATGCCAAGGAAGAGGATCTAAAGAATTTCTGTAGCTTTTGAGCGTGTGTAGATATACAAACAAAATTGATATTAGTTAACTTTCAGTTACTTTGGAAATCAGAGCAATCTTGAAATTTTTAATTCTTGTTATAAAGAATATGGTGGTTCTTAATTCTCACTCTTTGTATTGTTGGAAGATATCTTGAAAACTTTGTTATTCAAATATCGAAATGCTATGTTTGAGTTCTTTTTGGCCATCGACTAGAGAATACTAGTGTCATACAAAATACACTGCTTCGATTTCATATGATAATGTCGGTGAGAAGACGTAGCATTGTTCAACTCTGATGAGATGTCGGTTTAATAAGTTATAAGTTCGTCCACTTTGGTTCTTTAAGCTCTCAATTCAGCTGGTTAAATCTCATTAGTAGTCTCCATACCCATTCTTTCCTTCGATTGGTCATCAAAGTAAAACTCAATTTCACCAAGTATGTTTATGTGCCTGAAGAGATAAAACTGTACACTTTGCAATCTCATAGTCTCGATTTCAATTAATATGAATCTATAAGAAATGATGCACAAATTAGGTAAACTATATGCGCGTTTCCCCTTTGTCCTCCTGAAAGCTGGGCAAAGTTTTAATAATGGCTTTTCATGGTTGCTAATAGTGCTCATTATGCAAAAAATTCATCACTATAACTTGAAAATGAACCCTTATTGACATAGAAAATTTGTGATATTTTGACAATACAATATATATGATACAAACTTTTAGTCTCATACAGAAGAACCTTCTAAAAGCTTGGGGAGATAGAACAAGGCAAGTGAAGAAAAGAAAGGTAAATGCACCAGTTAGACTTGATCTAAGGGTGATGTATTGGACAAAGCCACTCAACAACCTTACTCTAGTTAAACGCTTGCACTAACTCATCTTTATGCTAATCTAGCACCTGTAACACTTGAGTAAGACGAATATACATCGACTAACACTATAATCTCATTTTCTATAACAAAAGCTTTACACAAGGGTGTCCTAATTTGGCTAATTATCCCTATCTTTGTAGTTTCATTGCTCACTGTCACTGCTTAAAGTCTACAAGAAAAGAATTTATGCCACCATCTACAAAGCATCCTAACACTTCTAGTCCCATGAAAGAATTGTGATTTCCATAGATTGTCACTCCCCTGCCTTGAATTTATGGATTAGTGTCACTGTCAGATGACCCGAAACAGTCTCCTCAGACGAGACTTCCTCTGCATCAAGATGATCGGTCCGACAAAGAACCGACCAAGTCTTACTGGAATAATTCCCTCTTTCAGGCTGGTCTAACTTCTCAGGATCTGCAAGCCCATCGACAGGATGTGATTGCTTCTTGTCTCCATCATGATTTGGTTCAGAATTGCGTGTAGGGTCAAGACTGTGTTTCATTGAGGATACATCACTTCCAGGGAGATCTAAGCTTTTGGGGGGCAGAAAAAGGGCAAGCTGTTGACCCGGACTAATGCTCGACACAACCAACTGAAGTACTTCAGATGATGGGGACAGTTCTACATTCATTTTCTCCCAAGAAGGTTGACGCATCGCTGAAGTTGATGTGTTAAGTGGAGCCTCCTTCTGAGCAGGACTTGGCATTGTGGCCACCGATGGTGGAAACGCATTAAGCTTAGGGACCAGAGGGATAGAACTTGAAGCAGCATCATCACCTAAGAAATTCTGCAGAGGGCATTGCCCGCTCTCCTGGACTTCTGCCTGGATGGGCCGCATTTGCTCTAACTTCTTTCTCTTTTTAAGAATGAGTCTTGCATCCTTAGGTCGAGAAGGAGGAGGGCCTAGTATCACAAAAAGAGGAATGGTAGGCTTATCTTCCCCATATAACAGTCTCACTGATTGAGCTATTGCAGATACAGTGGGCGGCAGCTCAGGATCTGGTGGGGGTGGAGGAGCAGTCACAACTTCTTTTTCATCAACTGAATTAGCATTGGCATCCCTTTCATCAATTGAATTAGCAGCAAAAAACTTACACTGAGAAGAAAAACATAAAGAATTGTGGCACTTACTATTTTTCCTTTAGAGCGCGTCCAGCAGGTGTATACTCCCGTTCTGGCTCTTGCTCTGGCACCCGTTCCTCTTCGTCACCACTCTGCTTTATGTTTCAAAGGTAAACCAACAAATAATGAAATTATGATGCTATATAAGTGCAAGTCAATGCATGAAAACCTCAGCACCATTGAGATCAGGAACAAATTTGATTTTATTGCCCATAAATTTTCTAATGGAGCAAATAGCTTAATATACTCAGAGAAAAACTCAAAATACAGACCAGCATCCTACCTTCAAGGATGTCAGCAATTCAAGCTAAAAGCAACATTAGGACAAGATGAATGAGAAAAAATATATCGCTCAACAGGAATTTGAAAGCAAACTCATGCACGCACAAAAGTTAAGGAGGAAAATAAGCCGTATGTTCAATGCATGAGTCCTCCTTACAAGTGTTTGTGACTGAACTTTCCTTCATTAGTGGAATAATAACCAATTAAAAAAGGAAAGACATTTGCAACTTCATAATCCAAATTTCAACTCCCAGGACCCAGAATAAATAAAGAACAATGACAAAGGGATTTGTTTAGTTGCCATTTCCATAAAAGGAGCATGGTTAAAAGTGGATCCATGAAGTTGCTCTTCAGCACAACAGAGAGTTTCTTCAGCATATCAAAGAAATTAGATCACCATCATAATCCCTTGGCCAATATTTAACACCATCAGGTGCACTCTTATTCTAAAGTTTCTAGCCCTAACAGAAAGAGAAGGCAATTTAGATCAAATACCTCGTTGGCCATTTCACTTGGATGTCCTTTCCCCAATCAAGAGCCGCTTCTTTGTAAGAAACAGCTTTTCTGACACGCTTTTCCCAACCAAGAGCCGCTTCCTCCTCACTTTGATATTTCTCCCATCTACAAAACACAAGTAATCATAAAAAGCATTAAGAGCAAGAATCTTGAAAGATGGAGGCCCATATTTTCTCCTTACTTATAGTTACAGAACAGTCATTCTGATAAAGGATTTACTCCTACCAAAGAAAAGGAGAAAGAATCTGGAAATGCAGCAAGGTTGTTCTTCACCTGGAAAAGAAATGAGTTATTTTCGCTGCACAGGAATACAAAAGGCAAGAACCATCCTTTCATTAGTATCAGTAGAGAAGCCACTCAGATAGCCACCGCAAACTACTGATACTGCTTATGTTGTAACTTCTTTTGTTTTTGTGTGTGTGTGTGTTGTTATTTTCTTTTTTTTCGCGCCCGCCAAGGGTGGGGGGGACGGATGATAGGGACTGCGCATCAGGTATAGCTTTTGGTCACTAAAAGTCATCACATGCTTCATTTTAGAAGTAAAATTATCCAGGAATCCAAACATCATTGTTTAAGGTTCAGCATTCAATATTATTAAATTCTCAAAATGAGCCAGTCATTTTCAAGTTAGAAGTTATGTCTTCTGCCAACTTCATTTTTGTAAAGCCAAAAACTCAAACCCACAGCTAAAACCGGAAAGGCAAGCTGAAACTCACAACCAACCCAAATAGACTTTGACATTTATGTTTGTGATTATTTGACGAAAGTAGTACAATGATAAGTTACTTGCCAAAGGATTTACAATGTAGGAAGCACAAATAATGTGGACATGCTAAGTTAATCTATAGTCCCTACATCAATTTTCTGTGGATCTTCTTCTGATGCAACATACAAGTTAGCAATGTCTTGGACAAGGAAACAAAATTAATCCCAGACTTACATTGGACTGTATCCTTAAAGAGAATTTTATTTGCTGCCAGATTTAATACTGCAAGCAGGCAAGGAAATCATAATCTAGGAATGCAAACAGTGTGGATATGCTATCAGTCCCTAAATGAAAGTGTCTATGGTTCTTTTTCAGACACCCTACAAAATAATGGATATCCTAGACAAGAAAACAGAATCATCTCCCCGACTTGCATTGCAGATTTACTCTGCATCCTGAACAAGGATTTGAATTGCTGGGAAATTTGTTACTACAAGTAGGCAACAAGAGAAGGCACAAATCAAAGTGCATTGTACTTTGATTCACTGTAGCGTGCATCGGCAACTAGAAATGAACATGCCTTGAAGCAACTAAACGACAACAATAGCAATTGCTAGCAATTGCCAGTCGTGAGCTTAAATGGATCAGATGGATCCTCTACATTTTATTTTACAATGAATTATACTGTATGACATCCCCTAGCACATATACTACAAAATCTTCTCAGCGCACAATGACTGGATACAAGTACGATTCTGCTGCATATAAGTTCACAAGTTACTCTTGCATACATCATAGTGCATACCATCAGAGACAACCATTCAACTTGTTAGCTGACATCCTTTAATGCCTGATTAGCTATCTATAATCAAGACTGATATCTCGACCATACTTAGTTCATTCTGGCGATTCAGCTTCTTACATCATAAAAGTGCACATGCAGAATCCTGAGCACTACACACTGAGCAAGATTTTACACCATAAGTTGCCCCACTGATACCAAAACTAATTCCTTTACTGGACTTGGGTAACAACAGAACGTTCCGAAGAAACACCAAATAACATTAGTTGACAGCAATGTTACTACTTTCGTCCTGGTAGCCTCATCCATCAAGGATGCACCAACAAGCATTTCTCTGATATCGATCCCCGAAGTTGGATTCGCTAATGAATATGCTCTTCGAGTCAAATCAGAATATAACCACAATGAGATTAGAAGTAAGGCTTACAAACTTGAAGGGCTGCTGGAAATAGACCAACTGCAGACATGTCAGATGTTCTGCCACCCACCCCATCAAACATTGGAAATCTAGCCAACTAGCCCTCAACCTGCGCAGTATTGTCCAACAACGAGTTCTCATGTTATGGGGACACCCTGCATTCATGATGGGAAAAATAGTGATCAATGCAATATCTGCAAAATTGAAGGTGCCAAAATTTCACTTAAGCAAACGATCGAAAAGATTAATTTTGACATAACTTCATGCAAGTGTACCATCAGAATGACATATAAATGAAGACATCCAGTTACCCAAGATTTTGTTATACATCACAAGCAATAACTTTTCCACGCAAGACTAACAAACTGACTAAGCCTCATTAGCAATAATGACTTTAAAAATCCACTAAACTGGATAATCCTAATTATAAAATACATGCACCAAAATAGAGTTGACATCTGGAAGCTTGCCCTAAAGAAAATGCTCAACCAGAAAAGAAAGCATCAGGGTGTTTGATTTTATTATTATTATTATTATTATTATTATTATTATTATTATTATTATTATTATTATTATTATTATTATTATTATTTTATGTGCAACAACAATAGAAAGGCCATGGAACCTACTCTGTGATAACCACATGAGCACATCAACCAAGATCAACTAATTTCTTTGCAATAAAAAGGATAAGTCCGATATTCAATAGCTTATAGCTCTTGCGCGTGATGAGAAGCCAATAATTAGTTGTTAACTCTGCTCTAGTTAGTATCTTTAAAGAAAACATGAAACTCAACGACTTGTTGGTGAAACTTCTATAGGCAGGGGAAAAAAACTGAGAAAAAGGATAGATTGTTGTCACCCTATCAAACAACAACGGTTGGTGGAGTATCAATTCCTTGAATCATTGAAAGGAAAATTTGAGATCGAGAAATCAGATGTATAAAGAAAACTGCTAATTGACATCTAAAACTACAGGCAACCTGTTCTAGCATGTGTCAATTCCATGGCAAAAACCTAGTACCAACCATGCAGGTCTCAATTACAAATGATCTGCAACTGGCCTGGACATGAGCAATGGAAAATAACATACAATATGTATGATCTGATTTCCACAAAAGCTCTTTCTGGGAATTGGGCGATTCATTTCCGAGGCTGGAATCAAGAACCGAGTCGATTACACTTGGCTGGTTTCAGGCCGGTTTCCAGTACTCAAGAAACAGATTTTTTTGTGAAAATCAGGTCTAAAATATCATTGATCATCTTTTATAGCTGCCGTCAAGCAAACTCTTGTGAGCTTAGTGGTGTTATGCATACACCTCATACTTGAGGTCATGGATTCCAATCCCTCTCGGTTGCAACTTGCTATTACATTTTATTTTCTTTTTAAATAAGGTGAAACATGGGTTCTGGATTGGTTCGAGCCTAGAACCCCTTGGTTGGTCGGTTTCAAGGTCCAATAGATGGTTTTAGTATGAGAACCAGGAGCCAAACCAGAAAAAGGCCGACTCTACGGTTTCATTATCAAGAAGTGGACCAATTTTTTTGAGAATTGACCTGGAACCGGACTTCATCAGGATGGCTCTACCCGGTTCTTGGCTTGAACTGGACTTGCTGTGCACCGCTAATCCAAGCTCTCCAACTAATTTCACGAATATTAGATGACAAACAATAATATGTAGTCAACAAGAAGCCAGTATTGAAGTCGTAGAGCAAGATGTAACTCTTTTATGTGTCCTTAAGCCACCTACGACTAAGCAATTATCAGGAGTATCAAATAATAATTTTGGGGCTCATATTCTGATCTCTCAACACCTTTCCCTGATACTAAAAGATTATTATGAGCGTCAAATGTTGAGCAACTTAACAATTTGAAATGAGTACTGGGATTTAAGGTCTTCTTATCCAGTGGATATACATCCTCTGTACCTCGCTTTATTTTAAATGTGATTAACCATGAAAGTTTTCTATTGTTATTACAATTAACCTTTGAAGTTACTTGAAATGCGATAAAACAGGTAGCAAATTTTGATTCTGGCAATTAAACATGAAGCTGTAGATGATGTGAATGGACGTAATTTAGATAGATCACTTTCTTTATTAAACTCTAAACTACTTCATTAAAGGAAGAAATAAATAAGAGAAGTATAAAAGAAGTTCATTTGGGACATGCTGAGAGCATAGGCATGATGAGAGTAGATCTTCTACATGCCGTGTCCATGATATGGAATGATACTTTGTGAGGAAAGATATCCTAATCAATTGCAAAAAAATGCAGTGAATTCAATTCTAGAAGTTTAGAGCTCATCGATTCATGTGGAAAAATTAAATAAACGAAAAACATGGTAATGTCAGATATCATAAAGAATTTAACAGCAAAGCTCAAATAGGGATTCTCTCATAGATCTATACATCCAATGATTTGAACGCAGATTCACCTTGAACATCAGTTTCGTCCACTTCTTTAGCATGGAGCAATACCAACTCCTGCAAGGCTGCTTCCTAATAAAGACAATAAAACTTGACATAAGGTGAAAAGCTAGGTTAGGTGCTGATTTAAACCACCAAATAGTGCACATATTTGTCCATGCCATAGATTTTATAGGGACTCTTTTTTGTTGAGGGGGAAGGAATGCGCTAAGCAGAAAAACAGAGTCTGGCTTGCCGCACAATTTGCCAATAAAACCGAAGGAAGTGAGCAGCTCAGCTTGCATTGAAAAATAGGATGGAGTAAAAGTTACCAAAAAGAACATAGTGTGGTTTGGTTTGGTAAACCGTATTAATGCAGTTTGTTTGGTTCGGTGCCCAACTGAATGAAAAAGGGCTGTGCTCACCTCCACTATCAGCGTTGCAATGTGCATCGACCGACAACTTAAATGGATAGATCAATGAAGGTATAAAACGTTAAAAGAGCAGAGCAGCACATTCCATGAAGCTCAATACCTGAAGGGTAGATTGCGAGAGGAGGATGGACACTCCGATCTTTAACACTTCAATGGAGGATTATCGGGAGCCAATGCCTCTGCAAAAAACTGTGGCCCAAGAGATGAACTTCCTATTCCAACTGAAAGTACTTGAGTAAAGCGATCCACGAGAGAAGTAGGAGGGGGCTTAATCTGCAAATTAAGCGTCAAACATTATCAAGTCAATCAATCCGTCGGTGTTCGACGCAATCAGCTAAGCATACTAAAAGAAAACCAACGATCAAAAACCGAATTTCATGCTGACATTAATTGGAAAACCTGAAGGAAATTTTGAAATTACTGAGTCTAAGAGTCGGAAATCTCCATACATGGTCATTTCAAGTGAATAATACGTAAACCCACTCTCTTACCACACGGAGAGCAACAACGATTCGAAGTCCGACCGACTCACCGTGCCGAATCATCGCCGGGTAAATGGAATTGTAAACGGCGCTTCGGCGGTTCTCAATTCGCGCTTTCAGAATTAGTCGACGCTGAAGTTCAATTTCTCGACCATGCCTCGTCTGTGTCGCAAGTTCGCGATTCTCCAAATTTCCATCGCCTTTGAACGCTGCCCGAATCGAGTTCCATCCAACCGTCTGCGAACCTTATTCGCTTCACGCCCGCGAAAAGCTCTAGCTCCGTGATCGTTTCAAATTCATCGCATCATCTCGCCACGCATGGAATTTAGTTCTTCTACCGTACGCCGCCAAGGGTCTTCAGTCCATTAATGAGATCTCGCTTTAATCGATCGCTATGGACAACAATCTACCGACGCCTGCTGTATCGCACCACGAACGAATCAGCCGGAGGTCACGGCTTTGGCGGCGAGGGTATGCATTCTAGGGGAGGATGGCGATGCCGAGATCTGACGCCATCGCTGGCAGCTCTGAGTCGGAGTTGATGACGAAGTTCGCCGGAGGAGGCAATCGGATCTTGAGGCAACCATGAAATTTTTGGGAGAAGCGGAGGCGGATATGGATGTCGAAAGAAGGAACGCGAACTGCTCTTGCTCTTCCACGCACGGTGAGAGAACCCAAAAATATTTGAAAGTGTGAGGAGAGAGAAATTTTAAGCGCCAAGATTTATCATCCCGCCAGCCGAAGCCGAGTCGAGCCACGGTATTAATTCCGAAGAGAGTGAGAAGAGAGAAGCGGAAGCTTTCGGTTGTTGAGAGAGGACATTAGCCGCCGACCGGTGGGTTCTAGGACCGCCGCCAAATTTTTAAACCTTCAATTTCACGGAGTGTTTCATCATCAATGGTCGGATTTTAAATGGTTCTTACCCCACCGACTCCTTACGGAGAGGAAGCAAAACCCGGGCCGAATATTTTCTCCTGGATAATCATAATTGCTTGCCCTCGAGTCAACAGTCAAATCCTTTCTCCTTCTTTTGGGTTTGCTT
>SMSX01006068.1:0-26510 GCA_026573535.1 Eucalyptus polybractea | reverse complement strand
CCAAGAAAATGGGTATGGCAGCGGGTGTTTGGCCCGTTTTGGCCGCCTTCCCGAGCCCGAATGCTCGGCCAGCTATGAGGAAAGTTGATCCTCGCGTCGTCCCCGTCGTTTTGGTCCGCTCGGCTCGCTAATCCGGTGAGTTTAACTCACTAAATCTTGATTAGAGGGTTAATGATACCATAAGTGTGCTTAGTTTAAGTTAAGCAAGTTTAGGTGGATATTTTAGTTTATTTAATTGTGATTTGGATTAAAATGTTTGTTTAATTTAAAGTGTGTTTAATTAAAGGCTAAGAGAGTTTATTTAATAATAAACCTTGATGGGACATAATAGGGTTTTATTTTTGAATTATTTAAATTGTTTCGAAATTCTGGAATTTATAATATTATATTATATTCCGAAATTATTAAAATATTATTATTTATAATTAAAAAAAAACGGAAAAATTATTTTTGACCCCGGTTGTTCATAATTTCATGCCGATCGCTGCTGTGTGTTCGGATTTTGAAATGGATGGTTGGATATTATAAATTGAGCGTGGATGATGAAAGATATGGATATTATTATTTAATTAATTTTCGGAATAAATTTAATTATTTATTAAAATTCGAAAATTTAATTCGGGACCCTAAACTCTCAGAATTTCGTGCCGATCGCTGCTGTGTATGTAGAATTTGAGTTTGATGATTAATTGTGGCAAATTGAGTGTGATTGCGATAGATAAGGATTATTTATAAAATCCAAGTGTTGAAATTGATGGGAGATTGGCCGTGATTAACCACCTATTAGAGGTCGTGCCTAGTGAGGCCATGATTAACCACCGATTGGAGGTTGTGCCTAGTGAAGCCGTGATGAACCACCTGTGAGAGGTCGTGCCTATTAGGGCCGCGATGAACCACCTAAGAGAGGTCGTGCCTAACGGGGCCGTGATTGACCACCTATTAGAGGTTGTGCCTAGTGAGGCCGTGATGGACCACCTATGAGAGGTCGTGCCCAGTGAGGCCGGGATGGACCACCTATGAGAGGTCGTGCCCAGTGAGGCCGTGATGGACCACCTAATTAAAGGTCGTGCCGAGTGGGGCCGTGATTGCCACTGGTTGTTAAACTTTCCTATAGGGCCGTAATTAAGAGCAATGATTGATTTGCTAGAATGACATGTAATCGGCCGAGTCGATTGATCGCTGAGACGATCCAAGTGGTTGAATTGTTTGATAATGTGATTGTGCCATGGTTGTTTGGTTATCATAATTGCACGTGGTTGGTTTATATAAATTGTGCTAACCTGCAGATAAAGGCTGAGGCGAGGTAAGTCTTCTGTGTGATGTGGCTAGGCCACCCGGGGCGTATTTTCTTTCTAATAGGGGTTTAGGGGGTTGAACTTGCTGAGACATCGTCTCATCCCGATTGTGGGATTAAAATTTCAGTTTCCCGGTGGACGGAGTGGCCAGATAGCTTTGGTTGACCTTGAGGAGTTGCAGAGGTGAAGTCATAAGGATTGGAGAACGTGTCTGACTTGTAGGTCGTATGACAGTTCTTTTTTTTAGAGACGGTCTTTTGTAGACTGTTGGTCGTAGACCTCTGTTTGTAATTCTGTTGAATTATGAAAGTGTTATGTTGTGATTTTGTTTCCTGCTTTTCTATCCCGTATGTTATTGTCAGGGGTTTTATAATACGTTCCGCATGCGCATTAATAAATGAATGGGGTCGGCGACACTACCTGGGAATGTCGCATTTGATCGACCGCAGTGGGATGTGCGCGTGCTCGGGGTTCGGGGTGTGACATCCCCGTTTAAGTGGTATCAGAGCATGGTCTGTGTATGGAGTGATAAGGTGCGATGAGTCATGGGATAGTTAGTAGGAAAGGCTTTTAATATGCTGATGCATGTGAATGATAGCTGATTGGTAGCTTGTTTGTGGGGTCACTCAAATTCTAACCTAAGGTTGGAATCGAAAGCAGGCGTCGATAAAGAGCCTGTAGGATGAGTGACCAGGAGTGGTGAACTCCTTGGAGGAGGTCGATAGGACCTATACCTCGGTAGGATGCTGACGAGAGTCGGTACCCGAGGTAGAGCGCAGGCTTAGGCCAGCGCGAGTGTGAGAGTACCGCCGCAAGTCGGTACTTGGAGTGTAGTAGCACCGAATGATCCTAGGTTTGATGGGATCGTTCAGGCGCTAGTGTTCCTTGGAAGCTCGTTGGGTCAGTAAGCTCAGGACCAAGCCGCCGCTGTTGCCGTTATTTCTACCGCTGCCAGTGTTGTGACCGCTGTTGTTGTTGCGCCTGTTGAGGCCTAATCTGGAGTTGTGATCGAGGTTTAAGCCGCTGTATCTGAGTCAGAGTTCAGTTTAGTCGGAGATGGAAATCGAGTTGGGAAGAAAGGCCGATGTCAGAGGAAAGGTGCCATGTTTCACCCAACCAGAAGAGTAGAATTGAAAAGTCAGTGCTCATCTCGATCGATGTGTGTCGTGTCTGTAAGAAAGGACATGGATCTGTCCCGTGTTGTAAGAGGGAAGGGACTTGTTACAAGTGTCGCCAATAAGGCCATATGATAAGAGGTTATCTCTATAGACAGATGGAATCGCAGCTATTTCTGTCATCGTCGTTGATAAGACAGATCAGAAGAAGCATGCTTCATGACATTTAATGGGGCACTTGGAACAGACCCCAGTGCAAATAAGGGTGCATGACATTCCTTGATGGGAGGTAGATGACTCCCTAATTGTGTGCCGAGTCAGTGGAAAGGAGGCATGAGTCAACCTAGTGTCAGAGTAAGAAGGGAGCATGATTTGAATGTGGCCAGCATAACCGCCAGGTTAGTAACTGTCCGCGTAAGTTCAGGAGAGTGTAAGCACTGTTACTGCAGAGAGGACGCCACTAGGATGGCTAGAGGAGCATGAAGGGATCGACCATGCATCAATCAGAAGAAGAATGTTTATGAGATGTTTTATGCAGAGTAATGCAGCAGAATTTTCAGTGAAGGTTGTAGGGTTTTCGTTGTGGTAATAAAGTAATAGGAATATGAGTCTCTGACTATAATTGTACCTGATGAGTTTGCTTATGTATGACTTGGAAGTCATTTATGAAAAGGTTTGGCTCGAGGAGCTTTCTGCTGTTGTAAATCGTGGCAGTGATATAATTCAGTTTGTTCAGTTAGCGTATAAAAGTTTTGAATTACCGAAAGTTGAAGAGGAACTTCAACCCTTGTTATTTGTCACTGAAGATGACTTGGTTCAGGTTGTTGGTTATCGAATCTACATGGCAGCTGTAATGGATGCGTTAGTTGAGGAGCTGAATATGGAGAATATAATCGTGGTACATAAGTTTTCTAAGGTATTTGCTGAAGAATTGTCAAGTTTGCAATCAGAAAGAGAAATGGAGTTTGCGATTGAATTAGCACCCGGAACAGAGCCAGTCCCTAAGGCTCCTTACCGGATGGTGTTACCCGAGTTAAAAGGACTGAAGGTGTAGATGCAAGAAGTGTTGGATAGGGGATTCATACTTTCCAGTGCATAACCTTGGGGAGCACTAGTTCTGTACATGAAGGAGAAATGTGGTTTGTTGTGGTTGTGTATCGATATTCCTCAAGATCGACTGGAGGTCAGGGTATCATCAATTGAGGATTAGGAAGAAAGACACACCGAAGTTAGCATCTCATACTCGATATGGCAGTTATGAGTTCGCTGTAATACCGTATGGTTTGATGGACACCATAGCTATTTGTTTGGGTCTAATGAGCAGAATGTTTAAGGGTACTTGAATCAGTCTTGATCGTGTTCATTGAAGTTATCCTAGTGTGTTCAAAGAGTGCTGAGGAGCACGAGAGACATTAGAAGATGATACTTCAGACCTTGAGGACTCTTCAATTTTATGCTAAGTTTAGCAAGTGTGAGTTTTGGATGACTCGTGTTGCACTCCTAGGTCACATGATTTCAGGCGAAGAAATCTCCGTAGACCCCGTCCAAGATTGAAGCAGTGAACAGTTGGCCGAGATTGACTACAGTGACAAAGATTAGAAGTTTCTGGGGATTAGCAGGATATTACAGAAGTTTTATGGAAGGGTTTTCCGCATCAGCGTTGCAGTTGATTCGACTACTGAGGAAGTAAGAAAAGTTCGTGTGGACGGATAAGTGCAAGCGTAGTTTTCAAAGGCCTAAGAAGAGGCTGACTACCACACTATGTTGATCGTTCCATCTGGTCCCGAAAGTTATGAGATCTGCAATGATGCATCGTTTAAAGGATTCGGTTGCTTGTTGATGCAGCAAGATAGGATTGTTGCATATGCGTCCTGTCAGTTGAGACCTCGGGAGTTGAATATGAGACAGCGTTGCTGGATGGAACGCATTAAGGATTATGACTATGACATTTTGTATCACTTTAGAAATGTGAGCAAAGTCGCAGATGCATTGAGTCGAGAGTCCTTAGTTGCACAATTGGTACTCAAGGATTGGATCTTATTTGAGAAAGTTCGAAATTCGGTTTTCAAATCTAAGGTAGGCCACCTTTTGAATCTTATGACTACCCTCAGAATTGAGCCGAAAGTTCATATCAGAATCAAAATGCTTCAGCGGACAGATTCAGAAATTCAGGAGACTCTATAAGAGTATACAGATGAGAGAGAGGTTGATTTTCAGATTTCTGAAGACAGAACGCTAAGGTTTTGAGGATGATTGTGTGTAATTGATGATGTGGAGATTTAAGAAGATATCTTATGGGAAGCTAATCATAGTAATTTCAGCGTTGTCCAGACAGTATGAATAGACCTTGTTTTGAGTGTGTGACATCCTAATTTTCAGACTCTGATTTCGATTGGTTAAATTGGGCATTTCATCGACGCGATTACAGTGTTTTTCTCTGAGTTGGCCATTTACGAGATAACTAGACTAGTTGGGTGAGTTATTAAGGACTTTAAGGCAAATGGACTTGAGAATTCGACCAGGAATCGACTTCTCGACTGTGCTCATCTTTAGAGATCATTACGGCATGGTTAAAAATCGAATTAAGATCAAAGATAGGTCAGTTCGACTGAGATGAATGACCGATCGTGGGTGACTCCACTAAATTGGAAAACTCTCGTCGAATGATACTAATTTGATTTTACTGTCGTTTTGGTACCTTGTGTCTGTATTTGAATCATCGAGATTTTCACGACCCTCGAGAGTCACCAATGTGTCAAGTGGGTTCATCGTGGCTCGAAGAAAATCGACCACGAGTCATTTGTCCTAAAAAGCTCCGAAAACTACCTAGTAGCCTATGTCACACTAAAAGCGTGTCGGAGTGAAATTAACCGCCAATCTAAGTTCAATTTCAGAAATTGGAGATTCTGTCTTGTCACCAAATGGGTACACCGAAGTGTGTGTATATCATATAAATCATCTGCATGGAGTGCCGGGGATGAATTGTATTTCAAATCTAGATCAGATGTTCCAAGTTGGCAGAGCTTTCAGATGGTTCTTTCTTAAGCAGTGTATAGCAGAGAGTGCAGAATTTCAACTGTTGAGATGAAGTCAAGGAAAGAAAGATCACAGGCCAAGGTCAGTGCAGTAGTCAGTGATTGCAGTTGTCGAGATCAGTGTCAGAGTTATATCAGATCTTGACCAGAGGTTCCCAGTTTCAGTAGATCAGTCAGATAATTTCTTTTTAGTCAGTGTAGAGCAGAGTGTACAGGATTTCAGTCGGTTGAGATGAGATAAGAGATCAGAAAATCGCAGGTCCAGAGTTGGTTCAGGAATCAGTGATTCAGTTGCAATTACCAGAGACAGTTGAGAGACTGCTCAGAATCGCCAGTTTAGCTTCGCAGATTTTGTGTTGAAGACCTTTGGAATTTTAAGTGGGCAAGTGTTTAGTATTTTTGAAACCGAAAGTTGTTTGAGCAAGATAGCAGTGATTTGGCAGTATTGGTACAGAAGGAGCAACATGAGAAAGAGAAGACTATATGAGAAGATTATACCCCCACCTGTTTGTTTAAGAATTGGTAAATGTTTAAATTTTGAGGACGAAATTTTCATAAGAGGGGAAGAGTTGTGACATCCCGATTTTCCGATTCTATTTTCAATAAATCGAGACGGGCATTTCGTTGGCACGCATATAGTTCCTTTCCTTGAGTCGGCCACTCATGTGAAAACTAGTCTATCGGGTGAAGCTATTAAGAGTTTCTAATGCATCAGACTCGAGAATTTGACCAGGAAGCGACCTTTCGACCGAGCTAATCTGCAAGGGTCATTACGGCACGATTAAAATCGATTAGAGATCGGAGATAGGTCGACTCGGCAGAGGCATGTGATCAGGTGTGGGTGATTCCACCAGATCGCACAATTCTTGTCAATCGACACTGGACCGACTCTTCTATCGATTGGGTACCCTGTGTTCGTATTTGAAATCTTGAGATTACCTCGACAACCGAAAGTCCCCAATGTTTCAAAGATGTACATTGTGGCTTGAGATGATCAACCACAGGTCAAATGCATGAAAATTTCTAAAGGCTACCCGGTAGGTTGGGCCGCACTAGTATCGTGCCAAAGTGAAATTAACCGTGAAATTGAGATCGAATTCAGAAATTGGAAGTTTGGGTGTGTCACAAATCATTTTAGAAACATTGACTAATCTTCGGAAGATTTTTCATGCAAGCCGAGCTTTTTAGCAAAATAATCAATAAATGGCTAATTTGGCTCGAGAAATTAGTAGGTTGTCTTTGGTCGCGCTTTCGGGACTTAAGTTGGTCCTATGGACAAGTGAAGATGTGAATTGAAGTGTGGTGACATTGGGTTAATTTTATGGACTTCAATTTAATTCAATTGGGAGAGAATTGATTAGAATTGAAGGAATTGATGTACAAAATTTCATGCCCCGGCGGAAAAATGAAATGGACCCATTGAAGATTGTTGTGGGAAGGGATTTGAAGTTAGTGGAGTATGACATGGGATGATGTCATGGTGGGCCATTTTGTGGGATTAAAGAAAAAAGAAAGAGAAAAGAAAAACGGTCCCATCTTTCTCTCTCTCTCTCCTTCTTCTCTCTCCTCCCTCTCTTCTTCCTCCCAACCGTGCGAACCCCTCCTCTCCATCTCCTTCTTCTTCTTCGCACGCCACCAGCAGCAAGGGAGACCGCCGAGCAGCCCCATCGTCGCACGCCTCACGCCGGAACGCCACCGCAAGTCACCGAAGGCCGTCGCTCGTCCGCCGCTCGCGACACCCGCCGCCCACGCACGCCAAGCCCGCCATTCCAGCCGTTGTTCCCGTCTGGTGTGCGTCCAGAGCTGCTGTCCAGCACCGTGAGCCACCGCCGGAGCTCCCTCCGGCCACCGTGAAGCCCCGCCTAAGTTCGGTTCAACTCCTCCACTTTCCCCCGACCCATCCTCGCCTCAACCCGAGCTTATCTTCTCTTTTTTCAGCCATGGACAGCAGCTGCAGAAATGAGTATGGCAGCCCCTTCGTGGGCCGTTTTGGCCGCCTTCCCGAGCCTGGATGCTCGGCCCGCTTTGAGGAAAGTCAATCCTCGCGTCGTCCCCGTCGTTTTGGTTCGCTCGGCTCGTTAATCCGGTGAGTTTAACTCACTAAATCTTGATTAGAGGGTTAATGATGCCCTAAGTGTGCTTAGTCTAAGTTAAGTGAGATTAGGTTGGTAGATTAGTTTATTTAAATATGGATTAGATTAAGTTGTTTAATTAAAGTTAAACATGTTTAGTTTAAGGGTTAAGTAGGTTTATTTTTAAAATAAACCTTGATGTGACATAAAGGAATTTACTTTTGATTTATTTAAACATTTCGAAATTATTTAATAATTTAATAATATCATTATTCGAAATTATTAAAATATGATTATTTAATTATTTTCGGAATAAATTTAATTATTTATTAAATTCCGAAAATTTTGTCGGGACCCTAAATTCTCAGAATTTCGTGCCGGTCGCTGCTGTGTATTCAGATTTTGAAATTGATGGTCGGATTTTATAAATTGAATGTGGATTGTGAAAAATATGAATATTATTATTTAATTAATTTTCGGAATAAATTTAATTATTTAATAATCCGAAAAATTATTTTGGGACTCTAAATTCTCAGAATTTCGTGCTGATCGCTGCTGTGCATTTAGAATTTGAATTTGATGAATGGATGTGGCAAATTGAGTGTTGATTGCGATAAATATGGATTTTATTCATAAAAACCCAAGTGTCGGGTTTTGATGCCAAATTTGGATTTTAATTATTATATTAAATAGTGGGATTTGAAAAAGTGAGATATTGGCTTTTGATTCGAAATTAGCGTGTCCCCACACACGCGAGTAATTTCTGGAATATTTTTAATATGGAGAAAAATGGCCGAGATCACTATTTTAAGTGGAAGCATTGATTGAATTATAAAGTGTCCTGAGGCCGAGTATGTTCTGGCTGTGTGATAACTAAGAGGAATTGTCTTGGGCTGTTGAGCCGGACTTGCCCCTATTAAGGATGCCCACGCGGTGGATGCGGGTCGCAGTTGATTCTGGGCCCATGCTCCTTCGGGAACGCCGTCGACGTACTGACGAAGCCGCGCTCCATGGGGGGAGGCAATGCCTGGTTATATGCCAGTAGATAGCCGAACTGCAAGTAGGCTATGCCCTTGTGTGGTAGTGAATAATAATTGGAATGCGTGCTAAGTGCGATTATGATTTATATGAAAGTGATGGCGTTCTAATTGTTTGAGTTCCTATTACTATCTATGATTGGGTGATTTGAATTGTGCTAACCTGCAGGAAGGAACTGAGGCGAGGTAAGTTCTCTGTGTGATGTGGCTAGGCCACCCGGGGCGTATTTTCTTTCTAATAGGGGTTTAGGGGGTTGAACTTGCTGAGACATCGTCTCATCCCGGTTGTGGGATTAAAATTTCAGGTCCCTAGATGGCGGTCGTGGAGGACCCGAAACCCTAAGTCTAGAAAGATGGAGACTGAAGTATCGGTGAACGTGTCCTGCTAGTTGGTTTTAGGATAGTTCCCCATTCGTTGAGCTGGTCTATTTTGTAGACGGTCCAGAGTTGTATTTAAACCTATGTGTTTGTAAATGAGTGTTTGGTATTGTGATTGGTTACCTGCTTTTCTATCCTAAGTTAAATGTTGTCAGGGGATTTGTTTCGCTTCCGCATGCGTAATAAAATGAATGGGTCGGCGACGTATCCTGGGATGTCGCATATTTGATCGACCTTAGTGGGATGTGCGCGCGCCTGAGGTTCGGGGCGTGACATCTAACCACCTCATGTGGTGGCGACGTTGGCTTCGAGCTCCTTGCCCTAACACAAGGGAAGGTGTTCAAATCCTAGCATCGTTGCTAGTGGTCTTAAGCGCGGTGTTGTAATGGTGGGTCCTACGCTAGCACTGCTCCGGGTTTACCTCGTCGGCTGTTAGCTATACGAGATTCTCAGTTTACCTAAAAAATATATATATTTCTCTAGTCTTCTTTATTTTTCAAAGAATCGTACCGTGCTTTACAAAATTGCTTATTGCAGCTTACATGGTTAACATGTCAGACACTTGCACAGATTTTCGGATGAACTTAGCTGGTGCACTTTTTTCAACATTTCGTGATGGCTTTAAGAAGGATTTTTTTAGAATAAATGCAATGATATTCTTTACCTCAAAGGAAAAGAACTGCATTACTAAGGTTTTTTTTATTTATTTATTGAAAAATGGAGATCCAATTCTAAGTACAAGCATACGAAGATGAAATTGGGAAACAAGCAACAGATGAGTGTCCTCTTAAAGTGCGGTTGAATGAACAGCATCATTCTACTTGGGTTCCTTTGTGTCTGAAAATTCATGAAGGACCCGTAACTTCTCTCCTTCACGTGGAATATTGACATATAAATATCTTGTCTTGTAGTTATTTCTGCAGGTAGAAAAGGTAGATATCTACCGGCTGTCCCATTTGTGAAGCGCTGGACCTGGATTTGTTTCGTAAACTTTTTCTGAAGCTCTGAAAATCCTGGAAAAACACTGAGAGCCTCTAAGTTGACATTTCTGCAAGAGACATTCTCTCACTCATAAAAGACAAAATATCCGTTCTAAACTCTCCGTCAGATTTAATTGATAAGAGAATGAATGCATCGTAAATTTTCAGAAAAAGAAAAGGAAATTGATGGGATAACTATAATTAAGAGAATTAAGTTATCGGATTAGTAAAGTTATGAATGCCTGGATTAGTAGCCAATGCCGCTTGAAGTCTCTATGTTTCTTTTTCTTTTTTGACGAGCCATGTTTGAAGTTATGAGAAAAGCTAATTTTAAGGAAATGAGAAATGTGTCAAAAAAGTTCTAAACCTTTTATAGTTGTGCCAATTTAATCCTAAATCTTTTATTGGTGTCAATTTAGTTGATTTTATGCCAATTTAGTTCTCCTAGTCAATTTTTATCATATTTTCCTGACTGGACAACAGTCGGCTAACATGACATAATCGGTGTTGAGGTGGATAATTTTTAATAATAGTTTAATATTTTTTGAATTTTTTTCCTTTTTCTTTTTCCTCTTTTTTCCTCCAACTAGTCACCAAACCTTGACGACTGACCAAAGGCAATGATCGGCGAGGTTAAGGTCAAGTCTCGCCCATGGTTGGTAGGGCTCGACCTCGCCAGATGTAACAAGGGTGAGCCTCACTAGCCTAGTAGGAGGCCAACCTTACAACTTGGGCAACCTCACCAGAGGTTAGGCGAGGCTTGACCTTGCCAGATCCGATGAGGGCAAGTAGTATTACCTAGTGCAAGTAGGCCTTGCGGCCTCTAGCGAAGGGTTGAGCCTTGCCATTGGCCGGCGAGGCTCGCCAAGGCTAGTGAGGGTTGTATCCTATGGCCAGTCTTTGAGATTTGGCGACCGGTTGGAGGAAGGAGGAGGAGAAATAAAAAAACAAAAGAAAAAAAAACAAAAACAAATTAAAAAATTCAAATTTTATAAAATTTATAAAATTTGTTATTAAAATTTGTCTACGTCAGCACCAATCATGCCACATCAATTGAATAGTGTCTAGTCAGCAAAATCTAATCAAAATTAATCGGAAAGGAATGAATTGGCATTAAGTGAAAAGATTTAGAATTAAATTGTCACTAATAAGAGGTTTATGACTAAATTAGCATAAATGCAAAAAATTTAGTACTTTTTTGACACTTTTCCCTCAAGGGAACCATTGTAAAATTAAGTGAAAACAATAAGAGCATTTTGCAATTAAATCAATGCAAAAAAAATGCTAAAAAATGAAAAAATAAATGAAACAATAAGAACATTTGAAACTTATGTGGTTCAGTCTGAGTGTTGGTACTTATATTCACGGGAAGAGCTTTTAGTAAATAATTTATATAATTGGAGAATTAGAGTTATAATTATTTACACGATCGAGTGTTTTCCACATGCAAATTAAATCCAAACTCAAAGCATATTTAAATGGATAAACTCGATTTGAATAAATAAAAAAAAATCACAGCACGAATTACCGTATTCACTCAAAGCCAAGCAGGTCGTGCGTTCTTTTTCTCCTTCGCACGGGTCTCTTTCTTGAAAGAACGCACATCGGCCTCTTTTGTTTCTTTCCCTCCCCCTCCCACACCCACCCCTCCCGCGGCCCTTGCAAGAGGCTGCTGCTTTATTCGGGAAAGAGTGAGTACTAAAAGCAAACCCTTGCTTTCCTTTTTCTTTCTCTGACAGGCACTTACTTTCGGATTAGGAGCCGCCGAATATCTAAATTCACCTTTTCCTTGTGTGGATTTTAGATGAGATGCTCATCAATCTTCTTGTCTTCTTGAGATATTAGATAAAACCAAAATAAGCAATCAAAGTCTTGGCCTAATCTTGAATAGATATTTCTAACACCACAAAAACTTGAATCCATGTCATCCAATTTGGTCTGGGTTTCATCTATGGGTCAAATTTGAGATATGATTTAACAAAAGCAGTAGCTCAAATTGCTTCTGACTTTTCGTATGAGAAAACAAATTGCAGGCAAATTTCCATGATTCCATATGAGATTACCTTTTCTCTCTGCTTATATTGCTGTCCTTTTTCCACTCATAGCCAGGATAAAACCATATTTGCTCTTATGGGATGCATCGGACAAGTATTTGCCACAATCAGTGGCCGAAGAATTCCAAGAAGGAAACCCTTCAATGATCAAACTTAAGGTGACAAAGGTGCGGATCATATGCCACAAGAAGACTGCTAGGCTTCTCCTAGTATATACGGCGCTCTTAGTTATGTTTAGTTTCGACAGTTGCCATGTTTCTCAGGCCTGAAAAGGTTGTAGAAGCTTTGAGGAGGTTCCTTGCAATGAAGATATTCCGTTTCGATTGTCCTCTCCGTTAAAGCTTTTGCTCTTCCTAAAGCTAAGAAGCTACTTTCCAAGACTTATACCGGAAATTGTATAATTGAATCTTAAGAAATGCTTTTGTCACTATCGAAAGGAATCTTCTCACATGCCCGTGGTAAAGAGACAGATTCTATCACTGTGCGAAAGCTGCATGGAAATTTGTACTTTTTTTTTAGTGGAATCAGTATTAGTTCTGAACTTTTGCTCGACGTGTGGTTAGCCGTCTATTAGGCTAAGTTGCCATATTCCTTCTTGGTAAAAAACAAGACACGTTCATCGAATGTTGGCGTATGCGCGGAACGGAGGCATTGGTCAGTCAACGGACAAATCAGATTTATACTCGAAACAGATTCCGGAGTTCCATACTCGACAAACATCCATTCTTAAAAGAATTTTGCAGCGTGGATCTCAAAAAATCCCCAAGGGTGGGGCGAATTATTCATTTCACTCGCTCTCACGGCATGACTATAATATAGTGACTGCTGAATTGCTTGAAGAACGCATGCACCAAAAGCTTTTATTGGATGGATTGTTTCTCCTTCGCACAGTGCTCACTTGACTACTCAAATGCCAAATTAGTTAAAGATCTTTCATTTGAGTGTTACTGGCTATTTGTGTGGTCGAAAATCCGACATGACATTACTTTATTATAAATTGGTTGACGTGGCTCATCAGGAAAATCCAATCAGCAAAAATCATAAGATACGACCTCATTTTGGCCCTGTTGGGAGAAGAGAAGTTAATAAATAAGAACCAAAATAAGAAAAAAGGAGAAGAGATTTGTTGCTGACCAAATCCTCTATCTCTCTCTCTCTTCTTCTCTCGTAATAGAGACATGGTTCCTCAATGGAGCTTAGTCATTTAAGATTAGTGTAAAATTGACGAAGAGAATATACATGGCAATCAAGAGTTAAAAGAAATAAATTAAGCAGATTCGGTGGAGAGGTTTTTTGCACCTTTAAACTGTGAACTTGGCAAAGCTTTGGAGAAGATGTTCAGGGAAAGAGCTTAAAAAGGGGGAAACATGATTGAGAGAGGAAGCTAAAAATTGTGAGACCTGAAGAGTGGAAGGTCAGAGAAAGACGAAAGGATCTGCAAAACAAAAAAGAGAAAAGGGGAACCAAAAAAAAAAAAGGAGGCAATAGCGGCCAACATCTAGTGGAGTAAGATGGTGGTGATTTTTCATTGATGAACTCAACGTAACTTCTTTACGGTATTAGAATGGTCACCATCTCAACTCACCATAGCTGATTTGACCTGTCCCCTTTTTGTTAGCTCCGATCTCTCCACTGCTCATCTCAAGCTCGAACCTGTCCATTGCTAAAGCTTCTGGAAAAGCATCCCCTCTCTAGAATTTAGGGTTTCATTTTGAGAAGAATTTGAGGAACAAAAGGGCCAAAACGAAGATTATCTATGTTGGAATCAAGTTTCTTATAGAAAAGCTATGTCGCAATCAAAACTTAATGTACAAAGCCACATAGCGATTTGCTGGAATAGACACTTAAAGTAAATGAATTTTCATTAGGCACTTAAGTGAATGGCGTGTGCGGAAATTATGACATCCATAGTGTCCTTAATTCTTTTAAATAGGAATAGATGTACAAAACAGGATGCATCATAATCTTCTGACAAGTGGCACATGCAATGAGAAGGATAATATTTGTGCTAGCACCAATAGTAAAACGCTTACTCAACACCAAGACTTAAAATCCTTCTTTTACAAAATAAGGGCACGGGGACAAGAATCGCCGAGAGTACTCCCAACTCTCTCTGGCAGCCAAAGAGCATGATAATCTTCATTCAACTTGCCAACTGTAATAAAACAAGTATCAAATTTGAAACTTGAACACATTCCGGATGTATCCAAAATTAGTTTCGATATCGAGCCATGAATATTATAAGCCATGACTATTATATATATGCCGAAGGAAAGGGATTGGGATAATGACGAGGGACGGAGGTTTTGTCACTACATAAGCAAGGTCTTTCTTTATCTTGAACGTAGAGAATTTCTCTTTCTACTAATGCAGAACTTAAAATTTAGATTGGGTGAGCTTTTGTCCGAATGCGAAGCCTATCTTTGATTCTACAAGGAGTTGGATTCATTTGAACACCAAAGCCAACTCACATATGTTTAAAATAGGCATGAGCGGATCCGAATTTGATACAAGTTCCATATGAAATATGAAACCTATCTATTAAAATAGGTTCCTCATTTTTTAGAGTTTGGTACCTATCCCACATAAATTGAAATTTCGAACCTACATTGTTACAAGTTTCAGGATTTACCTAGATTCTACTTTTATTATAAATTGAACGATTATAGTGAATTATCACATTTAATAATCATCACTTGTTGCTAACTTATATTTAAACACACGAAAAATATGAATACATTAAAAAAGTAAAAGTTTTAGTCATAAAATTGAAGATTGGACTAATAGTTCTAGATTATATACTGATCATTGGATGCTATGGAATACTATAAAATTGTGCAAAGACATAAATCAAGATGAACATGAAAGCTTATTTCAAATTTTAAAATCATAGTTTTTAGGTTCCAAGTATCACCAACTTAGAATTTGGAACCCACTTATGAAAACAGGTTCCCAAATTTTTAGAACTTAGAACCGACTTTGCATATCTTGAAATTTGGAATTGAATATATTCTTATCGATCTAGTTCTTAACTTTCAGGTTCTACCTGAAACCATACTCACCTTGATGATGGTCACTAACTCCATAAAAAAGCGGCATGAAGGCATAGCTTGTCCTTAATTTTTATATTTATTATAAAATGTTCAATCAATTCTTTTCTTCTCTTTCGATTTCCTACTCTTTTGTTAACATTAGTCATTCAGTTGAAAAAGTAAGACTGTTGACGTGGCTGTTTAAGTACTATGCTACTAGCATCATAAATGACATCTTACCTTAAAAACCTTAACAAAATAAATACTTTTTAAATTTAAAAAAAAGGAAAATTTTGAAAGATAAAAAAGAATAAATAAGATAAAGAAAGAAGAGGGAGCAAAAGCTAAGGCTGTGTATAATAATCATTTTATTTCTCTGTGTTTTTATTTTATTTTCCAAAAATAGATTTAGAATAGAAATCAGTTTGGCAATACAATTTCATTTTTTTTTAATTTTTGGAAAAAAAAATTATCTTAGAAATAGATTTGGAATAGACATAAAAAGTTAAAAGTTTTAACTTTTTTATTTCTAAAAAAAAGAGTGAGAAATAAAAACTCTTCACATCGTTCACTTTCATCACTATTTGCCCACCCATTGCCAGTTGCCCGCCTCCTGCACACTAGCTCCTCCCACCGCCACTTGAGGGAGAGAAATTTTGTATCATTAGCAAACAAATTTCTATTCCAATAATAAAAATAGAGAGATTGATTTCTAACCATAAATTGATTTTTACAATAAAATGGTTGTCATTTATGCAATAAAACCAAGGGGGTGGCCATCAAGGGTAAGACGTCCTCATTGAGCCACCGCTGTGGTGAGGAAGACCCTTCCTACACACACAATCTCTCTCTCTCTCTCTCTCTCTCTCTCTCTCTCTCTCTCTCATGTTTTTGAATTGAAGTTTTTTTCTCTCTTTTTATTCCACGACAGCAATTAATCTAATTAAATTGTTGTGGCACTAACGTAGAATTCCACGTCAGCATTTTCATTTGTACATTTGATCAAAGAACTAGCACGAAAGAAGTTGTGAAATTTTATTAATCCAATTGAATTAAAAAGGAATAATACAATTTAATTGGATCATTTGTAATAACTTTGGTGTGTCTAAATAGGCATTTACTCATTACTTTTTAATCTAAATCTTAGGATGTATAATATATATTTTTAATTTTTGTTAATTCAACCGAAATTTTAAAAACATGTAAACTACGGCACTTAGATTTGCATATAAATATTTCAATTTTTTTTATTATTATTGAATATTGAATATGAAATACTTTCACTCAATTCGAACAAACACGCTCTCAAAGACCAACATTATCTTTTATCCCTGAAAAATTGGGTGACTTGTCTGTTGGGACTACAAGGAAGTGAAGGAAAATGATTTTTTTTTTGGCTGTTATGGCAGTTGAAGAGGAATTGCAAATTTGATCAGGTGCATGAGAACCAGCCAAGGCAGCCCAAGCAAATCTTGGGTGAGGGCTAGACGAGGGCATATAATTATAGGGCTCGACCCAAATTGACTAGGACCAATCCAAGCCTACCTAACATTGAAGGTTGTCGCATATATTTTTTTGTCAATAGGTGAGTTTGAACCATAATTTCGGTCGGACGTGATGTCCCATTTGGATCCACCTATTAATCACCTAAAATTATAATGAGCAATGACATACTTTAAACGACTCGTAGAAGGGTCTATTATTAGGGTTTAGAACTTTAGATAAAGTGAAATGTAAAAATCGATTTTTTTTTTTTTTAAATGATTAAGCTGCATACGAGCCCAACACATTCCAATCTTTGATGGGGACGGGTCCTCCGTGAGAGCCGTGTGATCTATGAACTTAAATGCACCAAATTCAGGTATGCACCCAAAACTACTCGCGGCCGGGAGATAGACTGAAGAAAGCCAGCTGAAAGTTCGGAGTTGAGCGGTCCGTTGGAGCCAATCCAACGGTGGAGGGACCACCGGACCAACATTGAGGGAGGAGTCATGTGGGCCCCGTCCTATGTCTCTGTTCCTTCTAGGGGAAGCAGACAATTTTGCAGCTATTAATCCGCATCTTAATCCTCACTCCGGGGAACAAAAAAAAAAATTAAAAATAAATAATGAATATGAATATATACAAAAAAAGAAAAAACAATATACATAATCACATAGATGCATTAATACTATAAAAACATTCTTCTCACATGCCTATCATACTGCTCATCATCAACGCATTTTTCGTGATTTGAGCTTTGAAAACCCTATTGATAAGGGAAAAGATAAACCCATAGAAAAAGATGAAAATCTAGAAATTTAGTCACTGTTGCATTGCAAATAAATTGATTTGAGTTTTTAATGGTAAAATACTTAAAAATCAAGCATTAAGACAAAAATATATATATGGTTGCAAAGGCAGTAATTCCAACTTGTTAACGTTGTTGATACAAAAGATTACAACGTATATAAGACTGAGATTGTGCTTGGTTTTTTTCGTTACTATGGATTTATGTACTTGTCAATCGCATAAAGCTAATGGAAATAGCTCAAATCTTTTTGCTCAAAAGTACGAGCAATCTCCATACGGATGAAAAGTATATATGTTGTAAAATAATAATAGGCTATTCCTGTTCAGACAGACACGTAAAAAATACACGATGAGATTATACTCACCTCTCGCTTCCACCGTCCGATTATCCTGGTCTCGAAGGATGGTCCATCGCTTTTAAATCCGACAGATGACATCGAAAGGCCTGGATCTTTTACCGTCGCGTGCACATAACCATAACATTCTAATTCTCTTCATGAAACTCTCGCCACTTCCACTATAGACGAACACACTCCTCACTTCACTCCTCTCTGCGTCTCTGTCTGTCTGTCTGTCTCTCTCTCACACACGCGCACACACTTTGATAGGCCTTGAGTCCAGCGATTCCAGCAACCTAGTCTAGAGTTCCCGCGAGGATGGCATTGTTCTCGACGGAGATTGCGATCCCAATCTGTGCCGTCATCGGGATTGCGTTCGCCCTGGTGCTGTGGCTTTTTGGGTCGCACATTGGCGCCAACCACGCCGACGAAGAGGAAGGCTACAGCCTTGCCGAGCAGGCACGTATTGAGTATGAGTCTAAGGATATAAAGGAAGCCGTCAATAAAGGTGACTTCGTACAGATCCTGTAGCTTCGTAACTTGTCTGCTTTATGGAACTTTTCCTTTTTGCTGCGCTCAGGATTGATAGTCGAACATTCTCAAGCATTTTAGGTCCTTCGGTAATGAAATTCTGTGGTCGCGTTTTCCAATGAAGCTCGTAAGCTTTGAGATCATGCTTTTCGTCCGAGAGAGAAAAAAAGGAAAAAAAAAACAGAAACAGAGAATGAAGTACATTTGATTTTCTGGGCCGCGAGTTTTTCTTTTTCTGAGCATTGAGAGGTTGTAGTTCAACAAGCTTCTTTCTCTTTCTCACTCATACTGCTCATTAACCGATTTTTTGGGATCAATCTTGCATCAAATTGGAGTCTTGTACTCTGACGATAGCTCAGCCAAATCATGAGCTTCTTTTGCTCCTTGTGGGGCGAGTCCTTTTTAGGGTTTGGCACAGCTGCTAGAACTTTGAGCGACATATCTAGGCGCAGAAGTATAATATTTACTCACCGAGATCTCTTCTTAGGAAGATGGCTGGAATGATGTTGGTGGTCTTGGTCGTGTTCTTGGTTGGTTGTCAACTGGTGTAGCTCTTGTCCGTTTGCCTTTTGCCAACGGTCTTATTTTCTCAGCAGTTTCGCGCTTTGTTTGGATTAAGTAAATGCACGTGTTGTGCACGTCACGTGAATTTTTTCGTCTCTTTACTCACCAACTTAGCTGCAGGCGCTCACGGGACGGGGAGGCACTTTATTTTATGGCATTACACGACAGGAATGTTCATAATATAACTGTTTCAAAAGTATATTTGATTAAAGTCTGGGGATAACCTGCGAACAATTACATGTTTGAGAGGATTAATTGATTTATTAGCTCAAGAACTGGTTTGAGTAAGTCGAACTAGGAGGCGCATGTACGACTGTAAGACAGATTACATTTGATGATCGGCTAAGGTGTGCTTGTGTCGTTGGAAAGGATTTTTGTGAAAAAGATTTTCTAAACTTTCTAATGTTCTGAACAATCGTAATAACATTAATTGAGAGGGCATTCCCATCAAAGAAAGTACTCATTTAAAAAAAAAAAAAATTGGTTGGTAAAAAAAAAATTGTTAACATAATAGCTTTTGAGCTATTGTGAGAGTAATAACATATTATGAGTAGTACTATGGTGGTGGGTTCTGCAGTCGCTCTTCTAGGGTTTGCTCGCTAGTTGTCGGCTTATGAGATTCTCTGGATTATCAAAATATATATATATATATTATGAGTCACTAATTCTTGAAGGAGTGGACTTGATAAATAATTTTTGATTATTTATTTTTATGTTTTTTACACAAGAGGCAGTTAATTTGACATTGGATTATGGACAATCACATAAGCATTTATCTTTTAAAAAATTAAGAATAAGATTTCTCCTTCCTAATAAGAATCTTAGTTAAGTTTTATGTTATTTCATGTTAAAAAACTTCAACAAGCTTAGAGCTTCCATGAAACCTCCCCTCCCTCCCCCTCCCCCCGCGAAAAAAAATCCTCCTTCGATTCCAGAATTCTTTTTCTTTATTCTTATTGATAAATCGACAAGTCATGTTCTGATTAATTATAAAATTATACTTTCATTCCGTGATTTATTACAAGTCGCCTAATTCGCCCTTGCTCATGCTAAACAACTAAAGCAACTGCTTCACAAACCTTCTTTGTGAGAGAAGCTTTAAAAGTCCCATTTTTCCTCTCCATATTCTTAAGTTTGACTAAACGGTCATAACCGTTTACGTAATCTCTCCCTTAAGAGGAATTTCTATTTATTCCTTAACTTCAGAACAAACATTTTTTTATTTTTTTTTTGTATTTTAGTTATTCCTTGCAAGCACCTTTCTCAATTATTCTGCCAGTTCAATTCACAAGGATAGTTTTCGAAAATCCTATGGAGAAAGGGGGGCCAATTTCTCACTCTCAAAAGCTCTTTTCCCCAATAAGTTACTAGTTTTAACTATCTTTCTTGACATCACGGTTCAACACTCGAGTCATCAACAGCAAGGCTCAAGTCTATTGAGACCAGGCTTAGGTCCCCAATGAACATGCTAGGATTTGAAGTGGCTGAGCCCAAGAAATCCTAGCTCCTGCGATTGAGACCACGGTCTGTCAAATTATCCTCGAATTTCAGCCGAAACCAGAAAATATTGTCACTCTATAGGAAAATGACTTATTCAAGCATAGTTTTTACAAATGTCAAGTTATTCTGGAAACAACGAGCCGAGGTTTGATTTCTTTCTTCCAGCTATTTTGTATTAGTTATAGGAAGCTTGGTACATGCGACAAATGATACAACGTCAAGCTAATTAAAGTTAGGATAGTAATTTTCAAACGTAATTGGCTTTAGTAGAAGCATATGGTATTAAAAAGATTAATTGCTGAGGCTGAACGACCTTCAATCCTAAAGTATTTCTTCACTTCATCAGTGAGAGTGTTTCAAGGGTCATACGATGTAATTTGATGCAGAACATTTCTCATTTGCATGAGATTGTCATTCTTGTGACGATTACCAATTATATAAGATTAGTTAAGAACTAATAGGAAACGAACTGTTCTTATATTTCTCTATGGTTCTCTTTGGTGTTGTATGCTTGCTTCTCCTAACTAAAGTCCTTATATGTGACAATATTTCATACCTATTCCTTAGAGCATTATCAGTTCTATTGTGAAATTATAATGTTTTTTTCTTGTGTGTTTTCCTATAATTTTAGCTGGTAGCTAGTTCGCCCTTCTCCTATTGTTCTAACATGTAAGTTCAGTTCTAACTTTAGTTCTGACATTTTTCCATACTCTGGGTTTAATCTTTGGTTCTAATCTACTGTTTACTATTGTCGGTCATAACATGTTTCTAGTTTCTTGTTTGTTTGTGATGCTTTAATTTTAAAGTAATGTTTAAATGTGTTTACAATGATACTCTGGGTTTTGGGACGTTGTAGTAATTTATCGGTTCTTTGTATTTCAATAAGTACTTTGCAGAACTGGGTACTTTCTTTCATCCCTTTCCCGTCTTGTTCTACTCATTATGTTCCTGTCACTCTTCCGCCAGTGGGCTTTGACACTTATACTGTCCAACTTTTCAAAGGTGAACTGTAATAGACACCATATCATCTTTTAAGTTGCTCTTTTGGAGGCGCTGTAGGTTAGGCTTTCCCGTTTCTTGGAACTAGGTTGAACAGATCTAGGCTACGGAATGAATTAACTAGAATTAACTGAATTATACCTTATATCGTCACACATAAGTAGAAGGTCAAGAATCGGATTGTTGCTTTATTTGCTTGATATCGAGGCTAAGATATTGTTTGTGATTGCAACAGGCGTGAGTGATTTTCTGCGCAAGGAGTACCTGTATGTTTTTGTTTTCGTGGTTGCTTTTGCAATTCTAATCATCCTCTTCCTTGGAATTGTTGAGAGATTCAGCACCCAAAGCCGGCCCTTCACTTTTTGTCCTTCAAACACGTGCAAGCCTGCACTTGCCATTGCGGTTTCATTCTTACTTGGTGCTTTCACATCAGCCCTCTCTGGTCTCCTTGGCATGAAAATTGTTGTGGATAGCAAGGGCTCTTTCAATGCTGCTTTCAGGTCTGGTGCAGCAATGGGATTTCTTATGGCTGCTTTGAGTCTTCTCGGGCTCTATATTGCTATCAAACTGCTCAAGTGCTATTATGGCAATGACTGGGAAGGTCTTTTTGAGGTCATTACTGGTTACGGTCTTGGTGCATCTTCCATGGCTTTCTTTGGAAGAGCCGCTGGTGGAATTTATGCCAAGGCCGTCGATGTTTATCTTGATCTGGTTAGCAGAAATTCGCAACGTTACCTAGTCTATCGAAGCTTAAGTGTATGTACTCTCTTACTGTAGCTCTATCTCCTAAGTATATCATTCACTTTAAGTCATAAATGGTGTTGACTTTAATCATTCAGGTGATTCCTTGTAATGTCGGTGATATTGTTGGGGATATTGCTGGTATGGGGACTGATCTTTCTGGCTCTTATGCCGAATCATGCTGCGCCGCCCTTGTTGTTGCTTCCATCTCTTCTTTCGGAATCGATCACAACTTCACCGCTATGTGTTATCCCCTGCTTATCAGCTCTATGGGTATTCTTGTTTGCTTGATCTCAACTCTCTTTACAGCCTACTTCTCAGATATCAGGGAAGTGGGGAAAGAGGGGGACATGAGGCCTGCATTGAAGAAGCAACTCATTATTTCCACTGCTCTAATGACCTTCGGAATTGTTATTGTTAGCAGCATTGCTCTGCCCTCGTCATTTAAAATTTACTACTTTGGGATGGAGAAAGTTGTGACGAAGTGGTAAACTCTTTGGTGATGCTTGTCTCGTTCTGATCCTAGAGGCTTCTTTATTCTAATGTTGGTCATGTGACATGCTTTAATGTCAGCGGACTTTTACAGGATTGAGTCAATACGTTGAGCGTATGTATTTGCTAATTATGGATATGATCTTGCAGGCAGCTGTCCTTCTGTGTTGTTGTTGGTCTTTTGGCCGGGTCAATTATTGAATTGTTCCCTGAATATCACACCAGCGATTGCATCAGGTGTTAAATTTGCCATAGTAAATGAATGATATGAATTTTTACGACTGTTGATGGTCATGTGCTGACCACGTAATGATCCTTATTTCTGCAGGAAAATCCAAAGAGCTGTTACCGACGCTGGCGTCCCCCTTGCTTCTGTCTGCGCTGTCCTTGCCTCTGTCATTATCCCAATTTATGCCGACATTAGCTTTTCTGTGGGTTTCAGTATTGCTGCCACATATGGAATTGCTGTGGCCGCCCTTGGGATGCTAAGTACCATTGCCACTCGATTGGCCATAGATGCTTACGATCCCATCAGACGTATTGCTGTCACGGCTCCCAGCCAATCCTTTCGCGCCGCTGGAAAGGTACTGGCAATCCTTGCATGTGAATATAGTATCGACACGATTTGATGGTTCAACTGACTGGGTAAGGTAGGATTTGTCACATGTCGATCCGTGGATGGTTGAACACGAATCCTACATGGTGTATTTAACGTACCTAATATGCGGACACTGTCCTGTCGTCCTTTTAGTAGCTTTTTTTTTTTTTTATAAAATCCATTACATAGGAGTGGAAAGGGTTTCTGTGCGTAGAACTATTCGTGAGATTACATTCATGTCATCCAGAATTTGTGCACATTGTCCTATTATTTTCCTTTTAACCATAAACGACTAAATAATACGTTAGTTATTCAAAGTCCTTTTGGATTCTTGCTGGTGTGGCATGATGTTTGGCTAAAATCACCTTAATTTGCTTTTAGGTGCTGCCTTCATCTATCATTCTCAATATTAGCCGAATTGGCAAATTCTACTTTCCTATTGTTTAAATCTAATATCAGATGGATTCCTTTTTTGTTTCTTATCTGGTATTTAGGGATTCGCCATTGAATCAGCTGCCCTGGTGTTTATCGCTCTGTTTAGTGCATTTGTGAGTCGTGCAGCAATTTCTCATATTGAAGTCCGGACGCCGAAGGTTTTGGTCGGTTTTATTGGGGGCTGCATCCTTCCTTACTACTTCTCTAGTAAGACAATGAGAAGTGTGGGACGTCAAGGATTGAAGATGGCTCAGGAGGTCCACAACCTAAAGTCTCATCCTGAGACCCCTGCATGTGCTATCCAAATTTCAACTTATGAATTTTTCACAGGGTTGATTCTTCCGGGTGCTCTTGTCATGTTAGCACCAATTCTCGTCGGGACCTTCTTCGGTGCAGAGACGCTGTCTGGTGTTTTGGCTGGTTCTTTCTCTTCCGTTATTCGGGTAATCTTTACCAAAGTAATCCATGTCTATCTATTTTGGTAATTTGCGTTGCTCAAGGTGTGTCTCTTAATTGAATGCTTGTTAAACTGGATTAAGATACTGTTGTTTCTTCATTGTTGGACAAAATTTGTGTAGGTTGGTGAACTGCTGAGTAATGCTTTTATCATCATATCTATGCCAATATGGCAGTTTCACATCAGTTGTCTCATTTGATTGCAGTATTTTGTTGATGAATACTATTTGTCGGGCTTGATTTTGAACAGATTGCGAATGCATCGTCCAATGCCGATAGACCATTGAACAAAGCGAATGAGTACATTAGGGTATGCAGCTGCTTTTTGTCGATTGTACGCGTCTATGGTGGGTCAGAGACCTGCTAAGAAAACTTGTCTGGCCCGACGGATTTTTTACTTAATATATTGAATTTGCTTTCAGGCTGGTGTTTTGGAGTATGCGAAGTTAAATCGCCGTCCCCCTTTTCCTCCCAGAGATGCTCCAGATCTACCCTTTGGCAGTCGATGGAAGGACACTTCAGGCCCACCACTCTGCATCCTCATCCAGCTAATGGCAGCCGAGTCGCTTGTGTTCGCTCGCTTCTTTGCCCCTCACCGTGGTTAGCTCTTCAAGATTTTCTGAGGGAGGGAATGGACGACTTCCCTTCCATAGCAGCGGCGGCAGTGTTGAGACAGAAATTGTTATGTATTTCCATTAAGTTTATTTGGGTGTTCACATACCCAAGAGTACATTCGGGAAGATTTACTTGCAAGAGAAGAAATGCATTAATCATAAAAGTTTCAAACTTCTAAAGATAAGATTCCAAAACTTTCAAATCTGATAGCCCTATTGTTGGAATTTGTGATCCAATTCTAGAAATATCAAGATAGATTTGAGCTAGAAAATTTAAGAAAAATTCTAGAAGAATCTACAAGCTACCATCTCTTGTAATTTCTAGAATACTCCATGTTATGTACCTATTGGTAGAGAAGTCTAGAGACTTCCTCCACCTACTTTGGAAGCCTATATAAAGGAGCAAGTGCTCCATGTTTTGGGTAAGAGAGCTAACCATAAAAACCACGTCATGTAGCTCCCTCACCAACACTTCAACTATTGTAAAATTATATCCATAAACTACACCATACACTTGCACACACGCCACTAACCAAAAACTATCATCCATAACTAAAACCATGTTTCCGCGCACATTTAAACTCTAACATGGTATCAAAGCCAAGTTATCGGATGGTTATGGGCGTTTGTCCTCACCATCCTCAACTAAAAAGGCCAAAGCCCGAGCGAGAGCCAACAGAGCCAGAGTCGGAGCCAGAGCTAGAATCAAAGGCCAGAGCCCGAGCGAGAGCCAACAGAGCCAGAGCCGGAGCCAGAGCTAAAGCCGGAGCCAGAGCCAGAGCTTACGAGAGCCAGAGCCCAAGCTCGAGCTAACAACTACCACTAAGAACAATTTGATGTCCCGAGACATATGGGCCATCATTGAAGAAAAGACATGTACATTTGAAGGCGGGTGCAAGTGTTCCGACAAGAGAATGCGAGGGATTGTGGAAGGAAGACAACACAAAAGGCATGGGACAAATTAGAAGAAAAATCTCAAGGTATGTCCGAGACTTTACAACACAAGTCCGGATTATCCCAAAATTGGATCAAGAGGGAGTGTTGGAATTTGTGATCCAATTCTAGAAACATCAAGATAGATTTGAGCTAGAAAATTTAAGAAAAATTCTAGAAGAATCTACAAGCTACCATCTCTTGTAATTTCTAGAATACTCCATGTTATGTACCTATTGGTAGAGAAGTCTAGAGACTTCCTCCACCTACTTTGGAAGCCTATATAAAGGAGCAAGTGCTCCATGTTTTGGGTAAGGGAGCTAACCATAAAAACCACGTCATGTAGCTCCCTCACCAACACCTCCCTCAACTATTGTATAATCATCTTTATTAAATATAAACTATACCATGCTTCCGCACTCAATTAAATTTTTTAACACCTATATTTGGTTGATACACCCGCTCAAATGGAAGAGTCAAGACCGCGAATCTTCAACTTGTTTCACAAAAATGCAAACCGTGCTTTAAGAAGAGCTTTGGCGGTTGGTCTGTTATGGAGATAAACTGCATATTGAGTTGTTGTTGAGTGACATGACACAGATAAAGTGGAAGTCAATTTAAATATGTTCGGTACAAGCATGAAAAACCATATTGCAGACAGATAAGCGGCACCAATATTATTGCACCAAAGGATGGGAGGACCTTGAAGAGAGAACCCAAGCTCTTGAAAAGTGCGAGGCAAATGAGTTCAGCTGCAGCATCAGCAAGGGCTTTATGCTTAGACTTTGTGAAGAGCCCGCTACGGTTCTTTTTCGTCTGGAGCTCCAAAAGATCAAATTAGGACCAAGAAAAATAGCATACCCTCTAGTTGATTTCCCGACATCAAAGCTATCAACCCAATCCACATTGGAAAAGGCTTGCAAACAAGTATCATTGGATCGGGAAAGAAGCAAACCAGATGACCTTGTATGTTTAAGATAGCGAAAGATGCATTTCACCATTTGCTAGTGGTCTTCAGT
>SMSX01006066.1:0-16407 GCA_026573535.1 Eucalyptus polybractea | reverse complement strand
ATGGAGCTTACGGTTTCTGGTTCTCCTCATGTAGCTCAGGTTTGGAAATCTTATTTTGGCATTTCAGGTTGCTCGGGATCTTGATTGGTTGTTAACCAAGTGCTTCTACACAGATCATCAAAAATTGGAAATCGCATTCGGGTTCAGAACGAGATGAGGTCTGAAGAGCCCAAGCCCGTCACAATAAATGTAACTGGATTTAAGAAATTTCGAGTTGTCTCCAAAAATCCCACAGAGACCATTGTTAATAATCTGAAAAGTTTTGTCGAGAAGAAAGGGCTACCGCCTGGAGTGATTCTTGGGACCTGCGCCGTACTAGAGGCTGCAGGTGATGGTGCGCTTCCCATGCTTCTCGAAGTTATGGAATCTGGCATCTCGAGTAATGGTGTGACATGCGACGCACAAGTTGTGTGGGTTAGTTTTGGATGCTTCTTAACTACTTAATGAGATCGACCAGCAATACATATATCATGACAAGTTAACTGCAGTTCCTACTTGTAATTAGTAAAAAACAGCCTCAAAGGGCTTATATAATTGCAGCTGAAGTAGATCTAGTAACAGTGGCTCTTTCATTCGGATTGACTGGGTGGTGAGTGTGATGATTTTGTCATGTTTCTCCATATGTGCCTGTGGTCTGCAGAAGGTTATTACAAGGAAGACAGCGTAATTTGCTATGCTTGCTTCAATTTAGTAGTTCTAAAGTACTGTGTATTTGGCAGCTTCACTTGGGTGTTGTTGGTAGTGCTGTCAAGTTTGCCATTGAGCGGCAGGCGGTTAATGAAGCCACTTTTCGTTGTCCAGACGAGCTTGGATGGCAACCTCAGGTTAAATTGTCTCTCTTTGCTATTTAATACCGCTTTGTTCTCGTGCTGCTTTTTGTCCTTGAGTTGGTCCTCTTACAATTTCGCCTTTGCTTCTTTCAGCAACTTCCAATAGTTCCTGAAGATGGCGAAATTTCTCGAGCAAGACAGGTTTGTGATTACCCCCGAGCACTGTGATGTAATTTGCGGATCTTTTTGCACATATAACCAGTGTGATCTACAAAGCTACCACTATAGTCTTTAGAAATCACGACACTCAGACTGATTTATTCGATGAAATTATGACTGCAACAAAGATTTTATTCCTATCAGGTGAATCATTGCATTGTAATTCATGCGATAATGACATCAAAATAATGACACAGTGATCCTAAACTTTTTGTCAATGTTTAACGTGGTTATGAATTTTTTTGTTCTATCTAATCCTGGACTTTTAAAAATGCACGGTTATCTCCTTCCCTTAAAAATTCTTAGACTGTTAGTCTACAAGATCATATTTTTTGTTAATTTGACATTAGATTTGCCATACTATCGTCACGTGGTTTACATGTGGCTTCCACGTCATATTACTCTTATTGGTTTGGCTCAAAAAGATAGGCACAAAAAGAAAGAAACAAAGATTTGTCATATTGGAAAAAAATGAAGTGACGGTGAATATCCTTATTTTGGCCCAATAAATGCTAACGTGGTGACATTCTTTGTCAAATTAATGCAAATGATGTAGCGATGCACTTAATGCAAGGACAATATTGAGTGGATTTCAAAAAGTTTAAGGATTAGTCTGAATAAAAGAAAAAAAAGGTTTAGTGAGCACATGGGATTACACTCATGCATTAGTTCCAAAAAATGATGGAAATTTCCATGCATTTATTTTGAGATAAATCCCTCGTCGCCCTACTTGCATTACGTTATTTCTGGAAACGTAAACTGAATAATTTCCAAATATATAAGAGAAGTCATGTTGCCTCATTTTTGCGACCTGTAAATCCTGTATATTTTTGACACTCTCTTCACGTCATTCTTGAAGACTTCCTTCTCAACGGAAGCAATCCTTGAGTTCTTGACGAAGAAGGGCTACGACGTGACCCTATCGGACAATGCTGGCCGTTTCGTCTGCAATTACGTCTACTATCACTCTCCTCGGCTCGCGGAACATAGGGGCAGCAGATCTCTCTTTGTGCACGTTCCTCCCTTCTCAAGAATCGATGAGGACACTCAGATGAATTTCGTAGCCTCCCTCTTGGAAGCTACTGCATCATCGTGTTGACGTCGAGATCATCAGGTTTGGCTGTTCGAAAGCGTTTGCTGCTTCTTGCTAATTGTAAAAGAATTAATGCTGTACTCCGCTACAAGGGACTCTTGTGATGTTCAGCTACTCCGCCAATAGCCTCTTATCGTCATCTCTTTCAACTCATCAATTCAAACAATCCATGTTGTACTAGACGAAGCCAAGCTGACATTTATGACGGGTGAAGGAAAAACCTCCCGTTGCCTTCAGGATATATGATATATTCTTTATATGCGACTTTCTTTAAGATTGCTTTAGTCTAGATTATAAATTTGATTATACCGTTGCCTATTTGGATTACGTATTTTAGGTGGGTGTAGGCACCTAAATTCGATTGGGATTTTGACCAAATTTCGATTGAAAGTGATCATTGTCAAACTTTCGATCGGGATGTACAATTGGGTGGTGCTCTTTGAGAACTTTCCAACCACACCCAATCTGATCAAATGGGACAACCGATTGCTGGATGTTGCAACCTGTAACTGCCACCATCCGATCTTGATAGGATTGGAAAAGGCATTATTTTCAAATATTAGGTAATAAAATATGTAAATTTGGTTGCAAGCTCTCCAACTCCTCGAGAACCATTTCGGTTGGAGTTTTCTTGAGCAAGATATCTTTGGACCTTAAGTATTTGTTTGGTGTTTTTGGACCTTGACTATTTGTTTGGGAGACAATATTGGGGTCGCAAGTGATGTCACGTGGTATTTACACTAGCTCATTCAATGAGTGACACATCTCGTATGGAATAAATTGCAAGATGAACCAATATTTTATCATCAAATTATCCAATGAACCGACTTATCATTACCTGTAACATCATGTTTTTTTAATTATATTTCAAAAGCTTACACATTGCTAGAATTGCAAGTGGCAAGAGTGGGAGACTTCTTGCACTCTGAAAGATCTCCATACGTATCCTTTATCTACCGGTAAAATTGAGAGCGAGAATCATTCTTGGAAAGGAGAAGATACTTGAAGAGCACGTTCGAACAAGTTTCATTCAAATGACCTTGAAGAAACTTGAACAGTCTGGTCTGCCGCATCATTGGCAAACCAACTAAAGTTGTTAGATGTCAATTTGACCTTCTTCATGAGTCTAAAAGCCTCTCTGAGTTCAACTATTCTGCCCCCTCGGTTGTTCACCCCCTCCATGGTCAAATCCCACATCGTTTCATCTTCTTTCCACGAGAGCTGCTTCTGTGCTGCCGGCCAATCCTAGGATTTTAAATCCTCAATCCATACAGTATTTGAAGTGACTCCTCACTTAGGTGACGAAGCACGGCAACGAATCACTTTTAACATGAAAGGGTTCTCTGTTGGCAGGTCCTTTGTTAGCAATGGAACCTCGGTTCACTGGCTCTTCGATGCCCACCAAAAAAGGGCATCGGACGATGGTCGATGGCAAGCTGGATGGGGCATGGTTCATAATTAATCCATTAGAAATCCCTATAGGAGCAAGCCCAAGATTAGCTATGTATATTTTCCATCTCTATTTGATATCTCTTGATTCGATTGGCAAAGTATGGCTATTGTAGAGGTAGCGTAAGGAGTTGCTCCACCATCCACGTTGCGAGCCCTTGGTGGGTATGAGAATCGGATCGATCAAACTTTGGATAAAAGAGAAAGTCACTTGCAAAAGGGAATATTGTTTTAGCCAATAATGACGAAGACTCGGCCGGCCTTTTGTCGCACGTCGGAAGTTCCCAAGCCACATCCACAACCCCGAAAGCAAACAGAAAAGAGAGACCTTCGTTACCCTGAAATTAAAACGTTGTGGATTCCCGAGGTCCGTGCGAATTAGCGACAGCTTCAGATCGTGCGAGTCTCCGTCGGTGTTGTTGCGGTTCTCGTGCTGGTCATCTTTCTTCCATGTTCTGCGTTTCTTCCTTTGAATCGTTGTCAAACATTTATTGTCTTTGCTTTTGGTAATTAAGAGGTCGAGGAGAGAAGGGCTTTTTCAGCTTTGGCCACACGGTATCGGAATCATATGCATGATAAAAATTCCAGACTATAGCGTAACGGTGCAGACTGGACTTCTGCTCCTATGTCGATGTCTTTCGGATCATTTTTGTGTTCTTTTCCTGTTCTTATTTGGGGGCGATGGCGATGGCGAAGGCGGTGGACTTCCTTTGAAATTCTTGATCTGCATGGTTCTTGACTGCTTCTCGGTGTCTCCGACATCCCCCGTTTCAACCGATTGCCACTTGCTTTTTGTGTAGGTCGTGCTTGTGCTTTTGCCTTCTTGGTTTGTTTGACCTGAGAGCTCCTTGTATGTTAAAACTGCATAAGTCCTTACGTGGGGGATCTGGAAGAGTGAACCATATTGGCCAACGATTCTGATTTCTGGATCTTACTATCTCTCCCTTGAAATTGTTTTTTTGAGTAGGATGTAGTCCAGTTGTCCTCACAAGTCCCCAAATACTAGAAAAGAATTATAGTGTAAGCTTCACATAATTCTGAAAAAACTAGCTATACTGGAATGATGTTCACATCATTTAGTAATTAGAGAAAACCCCTGGGTGTTACCTGGATCACCACAATCCATAAGTTTAGAGATAAGGTTCTTATGGCTTGTAATTTTCAACACAATCTCTGCCTTGGTTCGATGGTCTCTGCAATGTCAATTTGATGCATCTGATCATGGAGCTTGCGGTTTCTGGTTCTCCCTGTGTTATGTTGCAAGTGAACCAAGAAAAATCTAATAGGATGCATATCACAGACTTCGGTTCAAAGTTTTGGCATAATGGGTTGAGGTATAGTGCAACAGCAGAAGGCATGATGCTGGAATAATCAAGTAGAGCTGTGAGAATTGAAAAGGACATTTGATAGATAATCTGCTGAATTCGCATACAGAAGGAATGTTCTTTAATTCCCTGATCACATTCATTCTGGTCCATTGTACACCATCGCGTGCATGTCCTCTGCTTTTGCAAGAGACTAGATGCTCTTGACCGAGATCAAGGACTGTGTGATCGTGTGGTGTGTGAGTGGTTTACATAAATGCTTGTCAGAAATTTTGTCACATTAAAAAAATGATTGGAGGTTGCTCTCAGATCAGTTTTGTCATCCTGAATTCGTAGTCATTTATATAGTAATGTCATAAAGAGAAGCAGTCAGTCCGTATCAGCCTGCAGTCTCTGTCAGATCTATTTCATCATCCCGAATGGTTTTGATTTGATATTTGAACACAATTTACCTTATGAGCATAACAAATTATGGACAAAGCTTACTGTTTGGCACCATAATGAGTATATTTATTTCACAATCCACCTGATGAAATAGACCAGTTGAACTCTTTGATCGTTTATTGGTCTTTGATCTGCCTTGACTAATATGATCCTGATATAATCACCTGTTTGCACAAAAAATTGCATTGTTTATGTAAAATCAACTACTGTTTTACTTATTGGAAATGTAATCTTGGCACTTCAGGTTGCTTGGGACCTTGATTGGTTGTTCAAGTTCTGGTTGGTAACCAGGTGCTTCTCACAGATCATCAAACTTTGGAAATTGCATCCGGGTTCAGAACGAGATGGGGTCTGAAGGGCCAAAGCCCCTCACAATAAATGTAACTGGATTCAAGAAATTTCGAGGTGTGCTTGAAAATCCCACGGAAGCTATTGTTAATAATTTGAAAAGTTTTATTGAGAAGAAAGGGCTACCACCTGGAGTGACTCTTGGGACCTGCACCACACTAGAGACTGCAGGCGATGGTGCAGTTCGCAAGCTTTTGGAAGTTATGGAATCTGGCACCTTGAGTAATGGTTCTACGTCAGATGAAAAAGTTGTGTGGGTTAGTTTTGGATGCTTCTTAATTATTTAATCAGATGAACAAGCATTAAAGATATAACTGAAGTTGGCATTTGTAGTTAGCAAAAATTGCCACAAAGTGCTTCTAAAGTTGCAGCTGAAGTAGATCGAGTAATAGTGGCTCTTTCATTAGGATTGACTGAGTAGTGAGTGCGATGAATCTTGTCATGTTTCTCTAAATGTGCATGGCTATTACAGGGAAGACAAGTTAATCAGATATTCTTGCTTTAGTGATTATAGAGCACAGTTTCAGCTCCTAAGGATGCGACTGTGTATTTGCAGCTTCACTTGGGCGTATATCCTGGTGCTCCTAAGTTTGCCATTGAGCAGCAGGCGGTTAACGAGGCCACCTTTGGTTGTCCAGACGAGATGGGATGGCGACCTCGGGTTGAGATGTCTCTGTTTGCTATTTATTACCGCTTCGTTCTGATCCTCTTTTTATCCTTGAGTTGGTGCCCTTACAAATTCGCTTTTGCTTCTTTCAGCAACTTCCAATAGTTCCTGAAGATGGCCAAACTTCTCGAACAAGACAGGTTTGCGATTACCCCTGAGCACTTCAATGGAATTTGCTGATCTTTTTGCACATATAACCAGTGTTAATCTACAGGGTTGCTACTCTAGTTTCCAAAATTCACTATTTGATGAAATTATGACTGCAACGAAGATTTTATTCCTTCTGGTGGAGTCATTGCTTTGTAATCTGTGCAATAATGACATCTGGATAATGACATGAGTGATTCTAAACTTTTCTTCAATGCTTAATGTGGTCATAGACTTCTTTTATTCAATATAATCCCGGACTATCAAAAGTGTCCTGATGTAGTCCTTCCCTTGAAAATTCTAACATTGTTAGTTTACGTGATCATAATTTTTGTAAATTTGATGTTAGATTTGCCAGAGTAACGTCATGGTTTATATGTGACTTCCATGTCACATCTCTCATATTAGTTTGGCCCAAAAGGATAGTAAAAAAAGAAATAAACAAAGATTTGTTAAATTGGAAAAATGAAGTGGCAGTCAATATCATTATTTTGGCCCAATAAATGCAAATGTGGTGACAGTCTGCGTCGTCAAGTGTCAACTCGACGCACACTATCATCATGTCTGTGTCCAATTAATGCACGCAATGTGGTGACATATTTAAACGAAGGACTATATTGTGCGGATTTTTGAAAGTTCAAGGATTAGTTTGAATAAAAAAAATGGCCCAGGGATCACGTTCAATATTGAAAAGAAGTTCAAGGATCTTATTATCATCTCATTACCTTTATTTACTAGTTCCAAAAGAAATGTTGGAAAAATTTCTAGGTGATTAATTTTGAGATGAATCCCTCATTGCCCTACTTGCAAGACGTTATTTCTGGAAATGCAAACTGATTGATTTTCAAATATATAAGAGACGCAATGCTGTCTCCTGTTTGCAACCTGTAAATCCTGCATTTTTTTGACATTGTCTTCATGGCATTCTTGAAGACTTCCTTCTCCACGGAAGCAATCCTTGAGTTCTTGATGAAGAAGGGCTACGACGTGACCCTCTCGCACGATGCTGGCCGTTTCGTCTGCAATTATGTCTACTATCACTCTCTTCGGCTTGCAGAACAGAGGGGCGGCAGATCTCTCTTTGTGCACGTTCCTTCCTTCTCGAGAATCGATGAGGAGGCTCAGATGAATTTCGTAGCCTCCCTATTGCAAGCTATTGCATCGTCGTATTGACTTCGAGATCATGAGGTTTGGCTGTCCGAATGTCTTTGCTGCTTCTTGTTATTTGCAAAGGAATCCACGTTGTTGTACTCTACCGGTACAAAGACTTTCTATAACTTCTGATCATGATCTCTTTCGACTGTTTCATTCAAATAATACATGTTGAACTAGACGAAGCCAAGCTGATATGAATGATAGGCGAAGGAAAAACCGCCCATTCATTCAGGATATATGATGTGTTCTTGATTTGCGAGTTTCTTTAAGATTGCTTCAGTTTAAGATTAAAAATTTGATTTTATTGTGGCCTAGTTGGATTTCATATTATAGGTAGGTGTAGACACCTAATTTTGATTACGATTTTGACTGAAAGTGAGAACTTTCCGTACACCCAATGTGACCAAATGGGACTATAGAGTCGTTGGACATTGCGAATTGTAACCGTGCCGTCCGATCTTGATGGGATTGGAAAAATTATGATTTTTGCAGATTAGGTGACGAAATCACGAAAGTTTGTTGCAAGCTCTCCGTCTCCTCAAGAACCACCTGACTCTTTCCGAGGGATATCTTTGCAACTTTTGTTTGGCCCAATCTAGAAAAAAATCCTTGATCCCGACCCTTTTTTGAAAAACCGACGGTATTTGTTGACAGTTGAAATCGTGACCTTTCCGTGGACGTGAGAATTGGGTCAATCGAGTGGTTAAAAACTTCTCGTTTTGTCGAGTTCTCTCTACCTCCGATGGCAGTTTCTTTTCAAACCCTCCTCCTAACCATCTATTGAATATCAACAGTAATTTCTACAAGCTATCCAACCCAGAAACTACACCATTAGCCATCGATTTTGTTAAACCCTCCACTTTTCCCAATTATGCTGTTCTTGCTTTCCTCCCTCCTGCGACGGCATGCATGGCTTGAAGATTTTCTCATTGTTCCGGCATCGGCTTCATCTTTCTCGTGGGTCTGACTCGGAATCATGTCGCCTACGCACAATTTGCTGCCGATTGTCATGGGTTAGCTCCTGCATGTCTTCTTTCTTGGAGATTGCCTTGCATGTAATTGAATTGTAGCTTCTTCTTCATCTATTGCACTTCCAGTGGATACTTTGCTATTTTCTCCGCTTAACTCTATGAGATTCGTCTTAAGATGGACTCCCAGAACTCAGCCACATCATCACGCCTAGCCGTTCTCTGTTCTAGTCTGAGTCGACTTACGACAGAACATATTATTGAAGATTGGGATGAAGACCCACCTGCTGATACGGTAGAGGAATGCCGACTCACTCTCGTTGCAAAAATTTTGACAGATCCATCTATTAACCTTCCAGCACTTCAAACCACGCTTAAGAGGGCATGGCGTATCGATACTGCAGAGATAAAACAGACGGAGTCATGTTTTTATATTGCTAAGTTACAGACCCATGCAGATATGAACAAAATTCTCGAGGGTGGACACTGGCTTTTTAATGGCCACTTGGTTAATTTTAAACAATGGATCCCAAACACCCCTCTCCATTGCTATGATTTCTCAACCTGTGATTTTTGGATACAAGTAATTGGCTTACCTCTTGAATGGTATTCTGAACGCATGCTACGAAAAGCTGTCCAGCAACTTGGTGAGATCAAAGAGGTGAAGATGGATTCCAAGGATGGCTATACCTCTAAGACAGGTAGAGTTCGTGTTCAGCTCAATGTGAATGAACCTCTAATTACTGGAAAACTGATACGAATACAGGGCAAACCGTTTTGGCTGGACTTTCGATACGAACGGCTGTCTCATTTCTGTTTCTCATGTGGCAAGCTTGGCCATTACGCCATGTACTGTAAAGATGTTCCCTACACGGACGATAAACATGAAGGGATAGAAAAGATGGCTTATGGGCCATGGCTCCGAGCTGAAGTTAGACTACATAGCCCTTATTGGAAACTATTTTATGACTTACCAGATTCGCCAGAGTCAACAGAGGAAATTATTCCTGAAACTCCCCCTACAAAAGGAGCTATGACTCAATTACTGCCTTCTCCTTCAATGATAATGGATGAAAATGCAAACAGGGAAGTAACAGATTACCCAGTTCAGTCTGCTGTACCTTCAGTATCAATTCAACTTCCAGTGGGAACACAAAGCACAGCTCTGGTAGTCGCTGATCAGAAGCAAAAGGCTGTTCTACCCTCACCTATGGACAACAACATATCCAGAAAGCAACTTAATATTCGATTGAAACCTCCTCTTGGTTCGGCCAAAAAACAGAGAAGATACAGCCCATATGAATCAAAGAGTGTTATCATTACAGAACCTTCTGACCTTAATTTGATGGATGCACCTGTCTTCCTAGCACAGGAAGCTGAAGAACGGGCACTGGTGGCTGGCCCTAAACAGCCACCCATTCACAAATGAAGATTATCTGTTGGAACTGTCAGGGTTTGGGCAATCCCCTGATAGTTCGAGCACTACGGACCTTGATGACCGTAGAAAAGCCTGATATTATACTACTGATGGAAACAAAAAATTATGCAGCAAAGCTGAAACAAGTGCAACGAATTCTATCCTTTTCACACTCCTATATAGTTGATCCAATTGGTCTGGCGGGAAGATTAGCAGCTCTTTGGAATGATCCCATATCTTTAAAGATTATCACAGCCACACAATATTGGTTAGACATGTCTTGCGATCTAGGCTGGCAAAGAAGGAAAATTCGTCTTACCTTTCTTCACGCTCCTACTGATTTTCACCAACGCCAGGCGGTTTGGGATGACCTTAGACATATTCACTCCCACAATACCTTACCTTGGCTCTGTGCTGGTGATTTCAATGATGTCCTCTACCCTTGGGAGAAGTTTAGTAAGCGACCTGCCTTACAACAACGAATGCAGTCATTTCGAACCATGTTAGATGACTGTGCTTTCATTGAATTAGAAGGCAAAGGTTGTAAGTTTACCTGGCTAAATAATTGAGATGGTGAGGAGCTGGTCAAAGCCAAACTTGATCGGATGGTATGCTCGATGAGTTGGCGTTTAATGTTCCCAGCAGCTGAAGTGATTGCTCTGCCACCAGTTGGTTCTGACCATAGTCCCCTGGTTCTTAATACATCACCTCCCATCAGCAAAGTGAGCCGATCTTTTATCTTTGAAGCCTTCTGGAATGATGACCCAGAATGCAGCCAAATTATTTCAAAAGCATGGAATTTGCCTATTTCACAACATGCTGATTTCCCTCGGAATGTCAGGGATGTTACAGTAGCACTTCAAAGATGGAGTCGTCGCAAATTCTCTAATGGACATCAGCAACTACTGATCTTGCAAGACAGATTAAAACTCCTTATCAATCAGACGTCTCCGGTCGATAAAAAAACAGATATCACTTTTGAAAGAGGAAATACGACAAATTTGGCAACGAGAGGAACAATATTGGGTCTTACGTTCTCGAATCAAATGGCTCAAATGGGGAGATAAGAATACTCGTTTCTTTCATGCATCCACTATTCAGCGTCGACAACGCAACCGAATAACTGTTTTACAAGATGAAAATCAGCAGTGGATACGAGACATACCAGACCTTCAGCATATGACTCTCTCCTATTTTTCCACACTCTATACTTCAGAGGGTTCTCGTAACTACCTCCCGCTCCTCGATCGATGTAGTGCAGTTGTAACACCGGAGATGAACCACCAGCTGACCATTGCCCTTACCCCAGATGAAGTTCGTCAGGCCACCTTCCAAATGGCAGCCACCAAAGCTTCGGGACCGGATGGTTTAACGGGCCTGTTTTATCAACAGCATTGGGAAACAGTTAAAGACAGCTTGTTTGACTTAGTTCAGAATTTTATGCTATTTCAGGATATGCCTCCAACCCTCAATCAAACTATCCTCACCCTCATTCCTAAAACACCCCAACCTGAAACTCTAGACCAATACCGTCCCATCAGTTTATGCAATTTCGCATACAAAGTCATATCCAAAGTGCTTGCTAATCGACTCAAACCCTTATTGAATGATCTCATTTCTAAAGAACAATCAGCCTTTGTCCAAGGCCGCCAAATCCAAGATAATATTCTTGTTGTTCAAGAAGTCCTCCATCATTTCCGCACACACCAGACTACCACTACTTTTAATGCTATTCTGAAAACAGATATGAAAAAAAGCCTATGACAGAATTGAATGGGATTTCCTAAGAGATTACCTTCTCAAGATAGGTTTTCACCCCAAATGGGTCGGTTGGATCATGCTTTGTGTTACTACTACAACCCTCGGTGTTAAATTTAATGGAGAAATCCTACCCTATTTCTCTCCAACTCGAGGCCTGCGGCAAGGTGACCCCATTTCACCCTATCTATTTATTCTAGTTGCAAATGTTTTATCCTTGCTCATCACTCAAGCTATCAGTTTAGGCCATCTCAAAGGCTTACGTTTCAACCGCTGGTGTCCTACGTTATCACATTTATTTTTTGCTGACGACGCCATCTTCTTTTTAGCCGGAACAACTTCAGAATGTCACAATCTAGCAGAACTTTTGAATATCTATTGTATGGCAACTGGTCAGTTGATCAATCGAAACAAATCTGGCCTGATCTTTTCCAAGAACTGTCCTATTACCTTACAGCATAGTATGGCTGAGGAGTTTCGAGTTCCAATTTTACAGAGGTCAGGAAAATATCTAGGCCTACCATCGGATTGGGGACGGTCACGAAAAGAAATGTTCTCATGGATCATTGCCCGAGTTAACGCTAAGCTAGAGGGATGGAAGGAAAAGTTCATTTCTAAGGGGGGTAAGGAAATCCTAATTAAATCTGTTATCCAGGCTATTCCACAGTATGCGATGATGATATTTCAGTTGCCTATTTCCATTTGTTCATCTATTGAGAAGTGTATTGCGCGTTTCTAGTGGAGAACTAATCTACACAGGGGAGGGGTGCATTGGAAGAGTAAGGATGTATTGCAAACACAAAAAACTCAAGGGGGTATGGGATTTCGTGATTTGTTATCTCTGAATAAGGCACTCTTGGGGAAGCAGGCATGGCGTCTATTAACTAATCCTGATTCGCTATGGGGGACTCTGTTTAAAGCTTTGTATTTTTGATCTTCTAATTTTCTGTCGGTTGTCCGAGGAAGGAGGCCATCATGGGGGTGGCAAAGCATTCTAAAAGGACGGGATACTATTCTACCAAATTTACGCTGGTCTGTTGGCAATGGAGCTTCTATAAGCATTCGGGGTGATCACTGGCTACCTATGGGAATCATCTACGGACCTACTGCTCGTGAGGAACCAATTAAAGTAGCAGACATTATTGATCAGCATACACAATCCTGGAAGATGTCTGTTATTCGTCAATTTTTTGAAGACCAGGTAGTTCAACAAATACAATCGTTACCTATCAGGCCACTATTTTCCCAAGATAAACTTATATGGTCAGCTACATCTACTGGTACATACACGGTTAAAAGCAACTATCATGCACTCAAACAATCAGCCCAGTCACATCAAGAGATACAGGGTCTAAGTTCTAACCGTATGAATCAGCAGCTCTGGCGCCAAATATGGCTGATGAAGATCACCCCCAGAGTCCGCATTTTCCTCTGGTCTGTCTGCCAGAATGCTCTTGCGACTCGTGCTAATCTCTTCCACCGTCGGATTGTTCAAGACCCATCCTGCCCAATATGTTGCCAGTCTGTTCCTGAAACAATAGAACACTTGCTCATCCAGTGTCCATGGACGGAACCCATCTGGTCACACTCACAGATCGATTTGGCTTCATCAACCAACTCGGTTTCTAGTATTACACAGTGGTTAATTGAGTGTGTTCTTTTACCTGATCATTTTCCCCGGCTCGAGACGGTTGCGACCATATTTTGGCAGATCTGGAAGAAACGAAACAACTCTGTTTTTCGGAATCACTGTCCGAATCCCTCCATGGTCGTGGAATCGGCAATGGCCACAGTACTCGCATATCGGTCTTCCAGTGCTGTACCCCCTCGATCGAGTTCAACATCTGGTATTGCTACTGTACAACCCGATCAACTTTGGCGACCTCCGGCAAAAGGTGTTCTAAAATGCAATATAGATGGCAGTTATAAAGAAGGCTCCTCCGAAGGCTCTATGGCCAGTATCTGTAGAAATCATCGAGGCAATCTTACCGACATATTTTCTGAAGGTTTCATAGCACACTCACCTTTCGAATCGGAGCTCCAAGCGCTGAATTTGTCCCTCCAACATCTATACCATCGAGGACTCCATCAAACCCCCATCGATCTTCATACAGACTGCCTTCACCTTGTTGATGTCGTGAACGGTCTCTGCCTGCCGCCATGGGAGCTGCGTCCAGTGGTTGAAGAAACCCTAATTTGGATTTCCAAGTTTCCTTCCCTCTCTTTGCGACATTGCCGTCGCTCGGCTAACCTAGTAGCCGACTAGGCCGCCAAAGCCCAGCTAGCTTACCCGGCCCAAAGACTCTCTCTTTCTTTTCCTCTTCCGCTGGATCTACTTGATCTTTTTTATTTTGAAGCTTTAGCTGCAGGATGTAATCTTCCGGTTTAATCAATATATATGTGTTTTCATGTCAAAAAACCTTTGAATGAAGCAGAAAGATTAGAGTTGGGGCAAAAATCAAAGAAAAACACATAATGCATATTTTAAAAAAATAAATTAAACCCCGGCTGTTAAGTCAGTCAACCTCCGACTGATGATGGCTCGACGCTACGTCAGTGCCGAGGCCCAGCATGGGTCTAGCTCCACCTTGCGCGAGGCCAGGCTGAGCCTGCACTTGCACAAGGCCATTTTGATCCGTGTGCAACCGGAACCTTCATTGAAGAGGTTTAGCCTCGCATTTAAGCAGTCAGCCTCCTCTTCTCCAGCCGAGGAGCGAGGAGCCCCCTTAAAGGGGTCCTTGGCGGCCCCCCGTGGAGAGGGAATCTTTTTTCAGCCCCCTACCTGGCTATACCTATACTTTTTTGGTGGTTATAGCCTTTTAAGGTCTTGCTAAGGACCAACCTTTCCCTTAAGCAATTTGTAATGATTGTTGTCAAGAGCCAAAACCATTTCATTCTAGGTAAAGCCCCCGTCTTTCTAAAGGGGAAAATTTGCATGTGCAGATTGTAACAAAGTGAAAATAATTTGGAAATCATGAAACCCTGTCATTATACTGCTGAAGTAGAAATAACATTTTGATAGAACACTGGTCATTATTTTGTTGAAATTAATTTAGAAAATGGACATGTTCTTTAAAAAAGTAAGCCATTATGCTGTTCAAATTAGCGTAGCTATTATTGAAGTGCTGTTATTATGCTACTGAACTTAAAATATGAAGTCGTGAGGGTTGAGGAGAATTCATGTATATTATTCTATCTGTGGTGCTCAGAATTTGGACACTCTCTCTGAGAATACTGACTACTTCTATTAACCCCAAACTAGGCTGTTTCCCCTCCCCTGCATTTGTTGGATCTTGTATACACTGAAACACTTGCTTCGGGATGCTCTTTTCCTATTCCTTGAATGCACAGTTTCTATTACAACCAAAAAAAAAAAAAAGATTACGTTGAGTGTGTTTTAAATCTGGTAGATTTGTTGTAATCATGTCTCTTGAGGTAAGAGTTTGAAAGGAGAATTTCTGATTTATGATGCCATGGTACGTAACAACGCGAGGGATATATACAATAGCAATTTGTTTTCCCCTATGCATCTATCAAACCGCTCCAATTTGCGCCATATGTCAGGGGCTCCAAATGTTCATGTGGTACAATGCTCTGTATTTGAATTACGACAAGATGGACTTGGATACGAAGCATTGCATTAGGGCATCGACTTCTTGATAACCTATGACAAAACCTCGTTAACAAGTGCAATTGGCAACGCGTGTTTAAAAGCTGCAAAGGCATTTGCATTCGATGTTAGTAGAGCACAAGCCAAAAGCAATTTCCTCCATTTTTGTTGATTAAGTCAACGGTCTTACTTGTAGAGCTAAAGTGTACTTGCATTACGTGCAATGTTTTAGGGTTGAGCATGGTCTAGATGAGTAGTTTCCATTCTAGAATTGGGAACTGCCCACTAATAATTGGTTACCAAGAATTGCCAGTTGATTCCACAGATTCACCTAGGAACCAAACTACCAGTCTGATTTGGTAACCTAATGAGTCCATGGAATCGGTCCTATCAAGTTTCACACATTAACACTGTAATATGCAACAAAGAATTACCCAATAATAATAATAATAATAATAATAATAATAATAATAATAATAATTTTTATTACAAGAATTGACAAAATTAGTATGTTGTTATGGAGTGTGTAAGCAAGACACCACACTCATCGAACTTGTTATGAATGGGCAAAAGCAGACAATGATTCAACATAAAGTCTAGTTAGTAGCCTAAGGATTTAGAAATTTCATATTTTAAAATTAAAATTATATATTATTGCTCTGGTCCGAGTGAATGGATCCACATTTGGAACCAGGAACCGGATTGGTTCTAGGTAGGTCTGGTTCGGTTCCGGACGATTTTCGGTTCATTTACACATCCCTCCAATGTTTCTAATGAGCTTTATAATTTTTCATCATCTTCTAGAATGTTCAAAATGGATACCGGAGCGAAATTTCAATCTCTACGTCCCCATTTGTAATTTCACTTTGCACGCGATTCTTATTCAACCATCTCCAGCAACTCCACATCCTTTTCTTCGAAGAACTCAACTCCAGTTTGTACGCATGATAGGCTTTTTAGAGTTGCCTCGTACGCATATTGTCCCTCCTCCCATAACATTTCTTTATGAACTACTTTTCGACACATCTTTCTCAGCA
>SMSX01006065.1:0-11979 GCA_026573535.1 Eucalyptus polybractea | reverse complement strand
AATACCAAAAATACTAACCTAGGTCATAATTGCTTAATTAACCGCCTAAATGAGCCGGGAAAATTCCTGAACCTATCTAGGTAAATAGCACATCCTAGCTAGTTCCTAATTAATCTAATCTAACCACCTAACATGCAAAATTGGATAATTAAATCACTAATTTAATCTAACTAACCACCTAATCTTTAATTAACATAAACTAATAAACCCTTAAACATAATTAACTCCTTAAGTGGAGATTAGTGAGTAAACTCACCAGATTAGTGAGCTGGTAAGTCCACAGCGACGGTGACGTGGAGACGGGAGACGAACCCCGAAGTGGCGACACCAAACAAGGCCGGGAAAGGCTCGGAAACAGGCCACAAAGTCTCAGTTGGGCTGAGGTCTTCGGCTTCTGCTTGCTGGTCGAAGGGGCTGCATGAGCGGCTCGGTTGGCTGGAAACGGCAAAAGGGGACCGGCGGAGTTGCTGCGGGGCTAGATGAAGGCTAAATGGTGGCTCTGGTAGCCTGAATGGTGACCACCACGGCTAGACGACCAGGGATGGCGACGGACAGGGGTGCGGGATCGCACGAGTAGGCGCGCAGGCGAGCGGTGGCATGAGTTGCGGTTCCGACGAGCTTCGGGCGGGCGTGCGGTGGCTTCGGATAGCTACTAGATGTTCTCCTCTCATTTTCTAAGCTTCTCAACTCACTCCACAATGGGGAAAGCAGCTACTGAAGGTAGAAGAAGGTTGTTGGTCAAGGAAGGGGCCACCAAAATATCTAAATACTCAAGTTCATGGCCCTACTAAGCTTGGTTGTCATCTTTAGCCATTTGTAGCTGCCAAGGCTTCCTTGGCAAGCCTCCCAAGTGTCCGAATGTTGCACACCATGGGGGGCTACAAATTTGGAACATTTTCCCTCATATTGGATTCAATTCCCCTCCAAATCTCCTTCAATTGAACTCAATTTAGTCCCCATAAATTCAACTAAGGTGCCCACACTTCAATTCACATTTTTCCTTGATAATCCGTCCAACTTGAATCCCAAAAATGTGACCAAAAACGGCCCTTGGATTTTTCTGGTCCAAAATATCCTTACTTTGAAAATTTGCCGAAAATTTTTCAGAAGGTGAGTCGATGGTCATAAAATGATTTGTGACATGACAAAACTTTCAATTTCTAAAATCAGATTCAATTTTGCTGTTAATTTCAATTTGGCGCGATTTTAGTGTGACCTAACCTACCGAGTAGCTTTTAGGAATTTTTGGTACAATTGACCCGTGGTTGATTATTTTCAAGCCACATTGTACATCTTCGACACATTGGCAACTCTCGGTTGTTGTGAAAATCTCCAGATTTCAAATACGGACACAGGGTACGAAAATGACAGAAAAATCGGTCTAGTTTAGTTTGACAGAAATTTTGCAATTAACTGGAACTTGTGATATCCTGAAAATTTAGTTTTGATTTCTATTGGATAAGTTGGACTTTTCTTTGACGCGACTATAGTGCTCTTCTCTGAGATGGTCACTTATGAGACAACTAGCCTATGAGGTGAAAGCCTTTAAGGGATTTTAAATGCAATAGACTTCAGAATTCGACTAGAAATCAACTGCTCGACCATGCTAGTTTGGAAGGGTCATTACGACACAGGTAAAAATCGATAAGAGATTAGAGATAGGTTAGTTCGACTAAAATGTCTGGCTAAACGTGGGTGATTCCACTAATTTGCAAAATTCTCGTCAATCGGCACTAGATCGATTTTTCTGTCGTTTTCGCGCCATGTGTCCGTATTTGAAACCTTGAGATTTTTACGACAATCGAAAGTTGCCAATGTGTCGAAGACGTACGTGTGGCTCGAAGAAAATCGACCACGGGTCAATTGCACCAAAAATTCTTAAAAGTTACCCGATATGCTATGTTATGCTAAAATCATGTCAGATTGAAATTAACCACGAATTTGAACCCAACTTCATAAATTGAAAATTTTGTCACGTCACAAGTTATTTTAGGAACATCGACTCATCTTTCAAGGAATTTTCAACGAGTTCGGGATTTTTACGGAAAATTGATTCAAACAATTTGGAAAACGAATGAAAATTCGAATTGACCAAATCAAAGGGATTTTTGACCTCTTGTGTGAACTACTCGGTGAAAGGAAGTTGTGTGGGCCTTTTCTTCAACAAAATTTGGACATCAATTGGAGAGATTTGTTAAGAAATCGGATTTGGGAAAAAGGAAATAGAATTCAGAATTGAAGGAAAATCGTAGGCTTGAGGGACTGTCACATTTTGATCCTTATTTAGACTTCAATTGGGACAATTGGTGTTGAAATTGGCGTTGAATGACCAATTGATATTGTTGTTTGAAAATGGGTTGAAGATAAGGATGATTAAACTCTTGTTTAATTTATTTTGTGAACTTCAAACCCCCTCCTCCTTCGGTCTCACTCTCTCGCACGTTACTCTCTCTCTCTCCCTCTCTTTCTCTTGAAGACTTGCATGAGGTGGTCCCCTCTACCAGCCGACACTCCCTTCTGCCTCATCTTCTAATTGGCCAATTGTTTGACTTTAATTTTCTTGGTTTTTTGCCCGCACCTTTGCCGATAGTTCTCTCTCTCCCTCATCCTTTTCTTCCCTCTTTCCCTTCACGTGCAGCTCCCTCGACCTTTTTTCTTTTTTTCTTTTCCTCCATCCGGTCAAAGAAGCCAGCTGCCCCCTTATCTTTTCCCCTTTCTACTTGCGTCGCACCCAGGGACCAAACTCCTTCATTTTCCCCCATCCCCTCTCCTTCATTGCTAGCTGCCGTGTGCTCAACAGAAACACCGTCGAAGCTGCTTCCCAAATTTAAATAAAGTTTTCTCGCTTCAGTTTCACTTCTTTCCTTTATGGATCGACATCGTACCGCTCCGCACCAATAACAATACCACACGATCGATTCAGGTCCATCTTCACTGCCGAAGCATGCTGCTCATCTCCACCGATCTTCAAGCCAGCTGCCAACATGTCTAGCAACCATGATTCACCTGTAATAGCTCCATTCCAGCGAGCCTTTCAGTGTAGCAAGCCAGTAACATCTCCACCTTCGTGACGCACCCACACCACCACCTGCAGCTGCCAAAACTAGCCCGAGCCACGTCCGTTCATCCATCGTTCTTGTCTCCACAGAATCGGAGCTACAAGCCCAGCTCAATCGTGAGCGTTACGGGCCAATTCCGGCCTCAGTTTGGCCTCCTTTGGTGTCACCGCTTTGGAATTTATCGGCCGCTGTCGCGTCGCCATTGTCGTGGTTCATTCGGATCCTTAATCAAGTGAGTTTAACTCACTAATCCTTGCTTAGTAATTTAATGACGCTTAAAATTTGATTAGTTTATACTAAGTATGGTTTAGGTGGTTAGTTTGAACAGATTAGTGATTTAGTTAATCATTGATGCATGTTAGGTGGTTTAGTAGGATTAGCAAGTAGATAGGCCGTCGTATTTATTTATACATGTTCGGAAATTTTCCGGGCCTATCTCGGTATTTAATTAGGCTTTACTGGCCTAAGTGTGCATTTTTGCTATTTATTGGTATTTATTAATTAATTTCCGTAATTATTTAATTATTTATTTATTTTTTAAAAATTAGATCAGGATAGCCGGTGACCGATATTTCATGTTGATTGCAATGGTGTGGTTGGTTTATTTATCTAGCTATTAATTTGTGCAATTTGAGTGTGATTTGTGATTTTGGGTATTTATTCCAAAATTACCGAGTGTCGGTTTACAATACCAATAATGTTTTTGGACTGTGAAAATTAGTGGGATTTTCAAAAGTGAAAATAATGTATTTTGGCTAAGGCCGACCGTGTACCCACACGATTATTTTTATCAGGTATGATAAAAATGATGGATTTGTTAAATGGTCAGGGTGGTATACTATATTAGCCTGCAGGTTTGATATGTTAGCTTAGAGCGAATAGTATACCAGTATACTATATCAATCTACGGGTTCTAATATGTCAACTTAGAGCGAGAAGTATACCTTATCAGCTTAAAGTGAGCTTTATTATCTATCAGCTTAGAGTGAGCAGTATTGATATACTACATCAATCTACGAGCTTTGATGTGTCAGCCTAGAGCGAGCAATGTAACTATATCAACTTGAGAGCCTTGATATGTCAGCTTAGAGTGAGCAGTACACTATTTATCAGCTTAGTGCAAGCTATACTATCTATTATCAGCTTAGAGTGAGCAGTCCTGATATGATCGGACTTTATAGATGGTATTAAGTGGACCGATCGAGGGAAGGTCGTGATGACATGTAATCGACTGAGTCGATTGATCGATGATTCGACCTATATTGATGAACTGAATTATTGAAATGATTGGTTGAGTTTATGAATTATACTGACTTGCAGGAAGGGGTGGAGGCAAAGGTAAGTCCTCTGACCCGTACTTATACTTAGGTAGCCCTTATGGCGTATTGTCTTCCTAGTCAGGGCTTAAAGGGGTGAACTTGTTGAGACATAGTCTCACCCCATTGTGGGATAACATTTTTAGGTCTTTAGATGGCAATTGAGGAGGACCTGAAACTCTGGAGATTGATGAAGAGGAGACTGAAGAATATGCGAATGTGTCTGACTAGTGGATTATAGGATAGTTCCCATTTTGTTGAGCCGATCTTTTGTAAATAGCCTAGTATTGTGTATAAACCTGAAGCGTTTACAAAAGGCTTATGTTGGTTGTGATTTGTTGTCCCGCTTTTCTATCCCATATTGTTGTTGTCTGGGGATTAATTATTCGCTTTTGCATATGCATTAAAATGAATGGGTCGGGGACACGTCCTAGGATGTCGCAATTTTAATCGACCACCGAGAGATGGGCACACTCTCGGAGGATCGGGGCGTGACAAAATCACCCACATACTAATCACATACCTCTATCAAATCGACCTATCTTCGATCTCTGATCGATTTTGGTGGTGTCGTAATAACCCTTGCAGATTAGTATGGTTGAGCAGTCGATTCCTGGTCGAATTCTCAAGTCTATTGTGTTTAGATTCCTTAACGGCTTCACCTGATAAGCTAGTTATCTCATGAGTGATCAGCTCAGGAAAAAAGGCTATAGGTGTGTCGATGAAAAGCCCATTTCATCTCATCGAAAATAGAGTTGAAAATTAGGATGTCACAATTTTACTCAAAGCTGGCATCTCACGAGTTAACTAATCTATTAGGTGAAGCCGTTAAGGGATATAAATGCAGTAGACTAGAGAATTCGACCGGAAATTGATCGCTCGACCGTAATAATCGACAAGGGTTAATACGAGACCGTTATAATCAATTAGTGAATGGATATAAGTCGATTCGAGGGAACTGTGTAGTCGAATTGTGGGTGATTCCGCATGATTGCGAAATTCGCATCGAACGGCAATAACCCGATTTTTTATCGATATTATACTCAGGACATGTAATTGAAACCCAATGATTTTTATGACAACCAAACATTGTCTACGAGTCAGAGATGCACAAACATGGATCGAAAATTATTGACCACGTGTCAAACGCGCAAAAATCCCTAAAAGCTACCCGATAGTTTAGGTCGTACTAAAATTGCGTTCGGTTAATTTTAACCACGAAATTGAATTTGGTTTTGGGAATCGGATGTTCGAGCGTGTCACGATTCATTTTTAGGACGTCGTCTCATCTTTTGGCAAGTTTTCGTTGAGTCCGGAATTTTTTGAAAAAATCAAATTTCGGACAAATTGAAAAAGAAATGAAAATTCGGATCATGAGGGAAAAAGGATTATTTGGCCCCCAAAATGGTTTATTTTGTGAAGAAATAAAGGAAAATGGCCATTGGATGGCCAATTGACTTGTTGGGCATGAAGACTTTGAGGCCAAAGTCATGAGTGCATAGATATTTCTCTAGGCTTCTTATTGGTTGTTGCATGGATTTTCTTTTTCCCCCTCTCCCTCCAATTTCCTCTCTCACGCTCACAATTCCTCCCCCCTCTCTTTGATGTTCATTTCTTCCTCTTCATTTTGACACCAGCTCTAATTTCCTCCCTCACACACGCCATCTCCCCCTTTGTTCTTGTTGCAGCCAACCACTCCATCTCCTCCATTTCCTCTCTTTCATCGCCACATGCCCGCAGACCATCACCCACCATCAACCCATGCCAACAGCCCACTTCAGTCATCACTGCCAGCAGTCACAACCCTGTAGCTTGCCAACTTCAACTGCCATCTTCATCTTCAGCATTTCTTCTTCTTGGCTGCACCCTTAACCCATATTCTCCGTCATTTCTTCCCCAGCCGCATCCACCCACCTTCCATCTTCAGTAGCACTCACACTAGGACTCCACCACCGACCAGCTCAGCCCTCGTCTCCTCACACCAACTCCATAGTCTAGCTCCACCTCCCCTCACGCCAGCAAGCTAGCTTCAATCATCACTCATCATTCCACCACACCACCAACAGATTAGCCCACGTCCAGCCACCTATCCGACCCTCACCGCCCGTCCATCCACCCAACATCCGTTGTCCAACCGTTCCTATCCAGCAACTCCGCTACCACCAGCCACACCAACAGCCCCTACGATCTAGCAACCACAGAACCGAGCCCTCCTTAGCCATGAGCCTTGTAGGGCTGATTTCAACTACCATTTGAGCTCCGTTGGAGATGCAATAGCCTCGAGTCTTCATCACCGTGAACCTATCACCGTCCTAATTCGGTGAGTTAGCTCCCTAATCCTTGATTAAGTCGTTAATTGCGCTTAGGGGGTTAGATTAGTGCTAAGTGGATTAGTGTTAATTATTTTCGTTTGAGTAACTAGCTTAGTTAGGTTAGTTAGGTTAGTTTGGTTAGTGTCGCGACCAATTTTTCAGGTGTGAACCACCTAAGGTTTGGCTAATGGATTGTTAAGCCTAAACTTAACTCGGGCTCTCTCAAGCCCATACCAATTCGCGACTTAGGTTCAAATTCGTAACATGCAATTGATTTTCAATTAGATGTCGCCACTAATCTATTTTTGGTGGGTCGATTAGAAACCAATGTAAAGTAACGGGAGATTTACTTTACTCCTACGAACCAAAGACTATGGATACGGGGACTTGGTTACACTAGATTTCTCTAATGCCCTTTCGGTACCATTCTTTTATTTTCAAAAATGTTTTTGCATGCAGTTTAAATTGATTTTAAATATATTTTCCTAACGTGTGAGGTGATCATGTGGGTGCACAATCCACTAATTTAACACCCAGATAAATAATAAATAAATTGCAAAAACTTAGCTCAAAGCAATGAAAGCATCTGCAATGTTAAGTTAAAAACCACATCAACAACCCTACATATGGTTTCTAATTAACACGCAATTTATTTTTTGTTTTCACTTAATTAATGAGAATCATGCAATATGCAATGCGCTAATTCTAACGACATGTGATTTCTAATTAAATGGGCCTAGCAAAAATACTAAATGACATGCATCTCAGTGAATCTAGCCCTAATGATGTGCATATAACATTTTTTATTTTTCCTAAAAGAATGCATTTTATCATAAATAATAAAACTAATTTAACCTATGACATTTTTTGTATTTTTCATGAAATTCGAAATTTGGTGAAATGTGAAAATTACCTAATTAAATTAAGATCCTATTTAATTTATATTAGGAACTAGGTTGAGTCAAATCCTAATTTAAACTAAAACATTATCTTAACCTAAATAATCTTAAAATGCAATATATCTAAGACAATACCTAAAAATATTATCTAAAATTAAACTAAGTGCAATTTAACCTTAATATGCATTGACGTACAAAATATGCACTAATTCTACATGACATATGCATGATGATTTTTTGTTGGTTTTTTTTAATTAATTTTCGAAATTAATAATTGCCAAATAATTAAACATGCAATTCAAATTAATGAAATGAAAATCTAACATCCTAAATTCATGTTTTTGGTATATTTTTTATTTCGAAAATTCATAATAAATAAAATGCTTAGTCTAAATATGTAAATTACCCTAAAGCATGCGATATTCTAATTCAAACACATTTCAAGATAAATAAAATAATCCAGAACAAAACAGATCATCCAAAATCATCAAAAATATCACACATCGTTCAGATCAAGGGGTAACATTTCGCTGATAAAATCGATAAATTGATCTTAAGTCTTAAAGATCAAAATATCAATTTTATTTCTGCTTAATTAATTATTTCATCTAAAGCCTAATAGATGAAATAAAAAACCCTGGCACGGTTGCGAATCAGGTGATATGTTGGAATTTCCAATCATATACTAAAGACTAATTATACTAAAAAAACAAGATAAAGTAAAATAAAAAAAATAAAATAAACTAAAGAAAACTACCTAATGTGTTTTTTTTTGAAAATTGGCTTTGGTAGCTCGCCACTTAGGTGTTAATCGAGGGTCCGCGTATGCCGCTATTGAGTTAAGGGCGCTCGAGCCTCGGTCGCCCTCAATCTCGGTTGGCGCTGCCAACCTCGCTGGCGAGTGGAGGGCGATGTGAGTCGAGCGCTGACGTTTATCGTAGGGACTAGGTCGGAGCTTTAATACATAGGCGCCGCTAGGGATCTGGTGAGGGGAGGCCTCGGCAAAATTGCGCGGCGTCAGTTCAATGGCTCGAAGTGGAGCGCTGGCTCCTTCCGTGGTGCAGTAGTAGGATGCGCTACGCTTAGGTGGAGGGTATGCGACCTCGCCGCAAGGGGAAAGGAGAACAACAGATAAACATGTCGCTGGTCGCGGTTGCTGGCAACGATTTTATCGCCGCCATGGAGGCTGCCAGGCCGTATTTAGGGTTCCGGGCGTTGGCACCTGTAGGTCAAGTAAACGTAATGCTACGAAATTAAAAGTAATTGGTTGTGGCGGCGCTTCGACGCCGAAAGCAGAAGTGGCCGCAGCCGACGCGGTGGTAGTTGGCAATGGTTACACGAAGAGGTCATGTGAGTTCAACTCGACACGGTTCAAGAAGGGAGGGTTTCGAGGCTTCCACTTAAGAAGACGCTGAACAATCCTCTACCGCATCACTTCTCCTCGGCTTCAGCACATCTTCCTTTTTTTTGACTTTGAGGAAAGAACAAAAGAAATACAAAAAATCCACAAAAGACGAAATTCCCTCTTTTCCTTCACGGATTCTTTTTTTTTTCTTGCAGAAAATCCTCTCTCCAATTTTTTCCGATTTTTTTCTCCAAAATGAAGCTCTCTTTAATACTAATTCCGAACGGCCGCTTTGTATGGCATTTTCCAAGTTTCCATCTTTTGTCGCATTAAATCAAAGCTGCAAATCAGAGCGTGATTTCGTAATCAGCTTGATTTTGCTTCGATTTATTTCGTTTTATGAAAATTCTTGCCCCTTATTCACTTGATTTTTAAATTGCTTCTGCATTTAACAAAATCTGAATATCCATTAGAATTTCAAATTTCCATGCATAACCAATCAAATCAATTTCCCCCATTTTTTCATTTTTTCCTTTTATTTGTTCCAATGCAATTTTTGTTTCCTTTATTTTCCTAAATTTGCTAAAATTAGGTGTCAACAGTTAGGCTAGGTTAGTTTGGTTAGTTAGTTAACCTTAGTTAGTTAGTTAATCATGGTTCAGTTAATTAAGTTGGATTAGTTTAATTAATCACAATTTTAATTAATCGTGATTTATTTAATTAATCATAATTAGTGTAATTAGTGACGGATTAGCCATTTCGTCAAATTTTACGCTTGTTTTCGTGGATGAATTTTTGTGTGATTTTGATGACTTATATGTGCAATTGAGTGCTTGGTGGTAGTGATACCATGTGTCAGTTTTTAACGTCAATTTTTTTGTACTATATAAAACCATAGAGTTTTAAAATAGGAGCATACTAGGTTTGACAATTCACTTTTGAATACGTGACCATGCACGATTATTTTTATTGAGATTTTTTATACAAAGACAAGTGGTCAAGTTCATTATTTGAAAATGAGATATTTGAATACAAAGCAAGGTGTCCTTAGCCAAGGAATGCCGTCTAGGCGGGTAGTGCTAAACGTTGCCATGCCCGACGGAGCGGGATGATGCCCGGTTACCCTGGATGACCGTCGACTATTGAGTTGGCCGTGGCTGATGGGTCGTAATAATCGGAACACGCTTGAATGGTTGTGATAGTTGCGCCTGATTATGGGGTAAAATTGTGTGGCATGGTATGGGATGTGTCATGATGGTTTTACCTTATAATCATGACTTATGTGATTGTTTGAAGGAAGAAAATGTGTTCTGGTTATTAATTATGCTTGTTGTATCTATAAATGCATATGTGACACACTAATATGCAGGGTTGTGCCAAGGCGAGATAAGTTTTGTGTGGTGCATGTTTCGGACTGCCTTCGAGGGGAATTTGCATCCTAATCGGGGTCTAAGGTTTTGACTCACTGTGATTTATCTCACCCCGTCGTGGTTAACTCTTTTTTAAGTCCTTAGTATGGAGCATCGTCTTGTTCGTTTTGGGCTTCTGTGGGAAATGGACTACGAGTCCACCTTTTTCCCTATCCCCAGGACCACCCAGACCTGTGAGCTAGTTGTGACCAAGATTTAGGTTGATGAGGGTGTCACGCCCCAATCCTCGAGTGCGCGCATATCTCTCTTTGGTCGATAAAAATTTTGGGGACTTTCTTAGAATGAAGTCGCCAATTCCTTTTCTTTTTTAGTTAGCAGCGTAAAGTGCAGTTGAAGAAAAATTGAAGTTTGAGTAATTTACTGAGAAAGTAGAAACCTATTTTTTCAAACAAAACATTTTAAATATAAATAATCGAAATAAATGTTGGTTCGACTTCAAATGATTAATTCTTAAAAACTGTCCTATTTGACCTACACTTCCGATCCCCTCAACTCGGCTCTAGGTCTTCCATCCTACGGTCTTGAAAAATGAAGCCCACGACTGGCTGAGATATAAATCTCAACGAGTTCACACTCTAAACTCCGATTAGGAAGGTAATACACCTAAGACATCTTAATCACACAATCATACAATCACAAAGACTTACCTTGGCCTTAGTTCCTTCCTATAGGTCAGCACTGTTCATAACACAATCATGTGTATATAACAAATTCACACACCAATTTGGAACGTCCAAACCAATCATTGCTCACACAAGCAAGAATCACAATTTAGTCACCACTTACACGAGTAAGAACTACCGATACATATCAAAGAAAAAATTATAATTAAATCACTACTCACATGAGCAAGAATTACCGATACACATCAAAACAAGAATTACCGACACACGTCGATCCATCGATTCAACTCAACATGCGTTCCAATTAATTAACTACTACTACCTACACAAGCAGTTTTATCCGACACACGCCGGGGAAAAATAATAATTACGGACACATGCTGAGGAAGAATAATAATTACCGACACATGCCGGGGAACGACTAATAACTACCGACACACCCCGAAAATGACTAATAACTATCGACACACACCGGGAACGACTAATAACTACCCACACACACCGGGGAACGACTAATAACTACCGACACACACCGGGAACGACTAATAACTACCCACGCACGTTGGGAACGACTAATAACTACCGACACATGTTGGGAACGACTAATAACTACCGACACACGCTGGGGAAGAATAATAATTATCAACACATGCCAGGAAATGAATCATAACTACCGACACATGTCAAGAACGACTAATAACTACTAACGTCCACTAACACACACTGGGGATGGGTTCTCTTAACTATTAACCTCCACCAACGCACACTGGGGATGGGTTTTCTTAACTATCACACGATCATCAAGCATGATCTCGAGGCATATCACAAACCAACCAGATATCATAATTATGCAATTTCCAACAATCAAAGCCTCAAAAACCATTACAAACTCATAACCGGCCCTAACCGGCAAAATAGGCCCACTCACACGTCTCCAAGTTTAAATCCTAAAACCAAATTAAATGAGTTTGAAAAATTCCCACATTTGAATATGT
>SMSX01006064.1:0-12262 GCA_026573535.1 Eucalyptus polybractea | reverse complement strand
ACTTTATTTGAGATATTCCTACGGTGACTTTATTTTCAGACTACGGTGACTTTATTTGACTTCATTTTCAGACTATGGTGACCGAAAGCTGAATATGCGCAATAGTATGCGGAGCATCTTTATAATTTCTATAAGTTAATATTATTTTTCCTTTTTTTATATGAGATGAATTATTTTGGTACTGGGTTTCAAATCTCACAAAATATGTTTATTTTTTTACCCCAGACATTCGAGATAAAATTCAGAAAAAAAAAGGATGCTCAATGACACGCAATTGACAAGCTGCGAGAATTATAAACTAAATATCAATTAGAGGACCATAACTTGAGATCTACAATCAACTAAACGAGTTCTTTCCTTGATCGATTGATTGAATTCAAGAAGATGGTGCCTACATAGTTAACTCTGTGATTATTTTGTAATCGAAACCTTGATCTTAAGTTTATTGGCTAATAATAATAGACCAAAATGACCAATTAACTCAAGCCTCAAACTTTTGTTGTAAGTTGAAGTCCAAAGAGAGAGAGAGAGAGAGGGAGGGATTGGTAATCAAAGGAGAAATTTGTCCAAAAAGTCTTAACTCTATTGTACTTTTACCAATTCAGATTTAAACATTTTAATTCACCTAATTAAGTGTTAAACATTTTCATGATTTGTCAATTGAATCCATTCAGCCAATTTTAACTCAAAATCGCTGATGTGGATGTTGGTTGTCTTGCGTGGCATAATCAACATTAACGTGACAATTTTTTAATCATATTTTAATATATTTTTCATTTTTTTTCCTTCTTTTTTTTTTCTTCCTTCCCTTCCTCCTCTGATGAAGCTCCCTTTTGCTAGCCACTAGCAATGGCAAGCCTCACCATGGCTAGGTGAGGTTGGCCATGGGGAGGCTCACATGGCTAGACCTTACCCAACGACAGTGAGGTCGAGCCTTGCCAAGGGCGAGTAAGGCTCACTTGAGGCCGGTGAGTTTGACCTCATTGGCCTCACCTTTGGCCGGTCATTAGCCGCCGCTAATGCCCATTGATTAGCTAAAAGAGGAAGAAGGAAATAAAAAAAAAAATAAGGAAATAAATAAATTCAAAATTATTAAAGTAATATTAAAAATTGGCCAAATTGATTCAATTGGCAAAACATTTAAAGGTTTAAAACTCAATTTGTAAAATTGAAATGTTTAAAACTCAATTGATAAAAAAAAAGCAATAGGTAATAAATGACTATCATCAACTAACATTTTTGTTAAATTGTAAGAGAGCTTAGGATTTAAGATTTTGCCAATGTCACTAGTCATATGCATCGACGCTCCACTATTGAGATACCAAGTTGGATCAATTGTCTCACCAACTGATAGAGCCGAGAAAAAGTCCAACACAATAGCGGCAATGAAGGTATGGTATTATAACGTATGTGCCCAGCCTCATTACAAATCTGACAAGTAAGATGAGGCGTAGATCCGAAAATGTCTTCTTGGGTGAATGGGGGAACATAGGGCCTTGAACCACCACGAGGTTGACCAAAGGGGATGGAGGAGTGATCGGTATAGGGGGTTGAGAATGATTGTGAAGTGAACTAATCATAGGACAATGGTCAACCCGAATGATCATGTAAGAACCATCCACCGTATACCCTACTATATTTTTGGCCCATGAAATTATGTCCACCTCGAGGCACTCGAAAAGATGGATTGGATAAAGTGGCATGACTGATCAAAGCATAATAAATATCAAATGAAGATGAGGTATTCAATTTTCAGAGAAATCATTCTTCTTGGACGAGGAGGTGTGACCACAGATCATTGAATGAAAAAATTATAAGGTTGTTGGTGACCATGGTGACAAAGGGATTGTACTCTGACAGAAGCCATTGAGGGCTTGAATTACCAAGACCTAATTAGAGACCAATCAATTGAGAAAGTCTGCAATTGACTTCAAATGCCTAAGATAGTCAAACATTGACTGATCGAGCTTCTTAATGGTGTTTTGAAAATCAAGTTTTACTCCAATTTCCTTGGCCACATAGTGATTGGTAAAACCTTGTCGTAAAGTGAGCCAAATCTACTAAGATATTCGAATGTCGTGAACTTCAAAATTTCGATTGGGAGTTTCGAGTTGATCAAATTACGAATGCATTGTATTTTTGTCTTGATCTAGGCGGAATATCAGCTATTGACCACCACAATCCATCCTGATTATTAATTGGCTTCAGTGAACATGAAAAAGACCCATCTACATAGCTCAGCAAATCGTTGCAGATTAAAACACGTTCGAATTGAAATTTCCACGGAAGATAATTATGTGTGTCAAATTTGATGGAGATGAGACTTGTGATGTTGGGAAGAGTAAAAGACAACGATGTTGATTGCATGACCTTAATTTGAGCAGTAGAAATTGGAGCAACAAAGAATAGGGAAGAATAGGTGAAAGTGTGTGCAATATTGTTGGGAGATGATGGGAAATTGGGATTGGCAAGAGAAGATGATGGTTTTAGAGATGGCAGACAAGAAGAAAATTTTGGAGATGTATTGAATATTGTTGAGATGGTAGTTGGAGAAAAGCCAATGTTGATTTATGGTAGAGATATTGAAGAATTTAATGCATTTTCCTACTCTGATACCACATTGATGTTTAGAGTCAAATAATAATAATAATAATAATAATAATAACAAAGTGTTTACAATGGTTCAATTCCAATTAGGGTTGGATAATATGTATTCATGAGAGTAATTAATTGTAATTGAGGTATAGAGATAAACATAATTACATAAATACCCCAAACATATTAATTAGCCTATCTATGTGAATAATTTAAAAAATAAAATAAAATGCTACATCATTTTAAATTCTTGTAAAAAAAAAAAACACGTTAGTTATTTGTCTAGAAATTCTCATTGTTGACACTTAATTTATTCATTTTTTCTCCAATTTGACATTTAAGTTTACTTTTATGAAATTTTGACACTTATGTGTCTCATGTGCCAAGTTGTGGCAATATTTTTCTATCGGAAAAATGGTATTAAACAATGTCGTTGTTGTATGGAAGATATTTTCCCCGAACACTCTTTAAGTTCATAAGTAAACTCATCATGTTTTCCAAGGAGCAAAGGAAAAAATACATTATCACTATATTTGTCATCCTCACCCTCGTGTTTCCTCGAGAGGCAAGCACTGGTGGGCACATTTGGCAAAGTTCTGCTGCAACCAGAATTTGCAAATTTGGGGCCATGTCGAGAGACGTGGCCCTGGTTGTGTGATGGAGAGGGAGACAGCGAAAGCAGGCGATTGAGAAATCCATTCACACACACACCCACACACTCTTCACTTGTACTATCAAATGAAGGAGAACAGGTCGTACTGGGGACAACATTCGATTAGAAGCCACTAGTTCATGTGTTCCTCAAAGCAACACACAAAGAAAAGGGAGGGAGACAGACCCACCTGCGTGAAAGAATGAAAAGGACGCATGGAAGCTGCAACGAGAATCAAGAAGGGGAACCTAGAAGGACAATGATGATAAAGAGCCAACTGTTGCAACTCCCACTCCCGCTCCTCCAAATCACACCATGCCCACAAGAATCTCTCGCAAATATCCACCAACTCGTTAGTATCTCGAGGTGGTACTGCGAGGAGACCAGAAGAAGAAGAACGTCACAACTCTGGTTTCATCTGCTGGAAGCGACACGATGAGACAGGGCAACAACAGGGACAAAGCGATTGCTCACTACAATGCGGATGCTATGCTTATGGCTGAGTTTGAGCAGTCCAGCGTTTCTGGTAAGTCCTTCGATTACACCAAGTCGGTCATGGGCGTTCCTCAGGTTGTGCCTGAGGAGAAAATCACTGCCTATTTGTCAAGAATCCAAAGGGGTGGCCTCACTCAGCCCTTTGGTTGTATGCTCGCCGTCGAAGAACCGGACTTTAGGATCATCGGTTACAGTGAGAATTGCTTTGAGTTGCTGGGGATTAGGCTTGAGAGTGAGTTTTTGGAGTCAAGATCAGAGAAGGGTCTGGTTGGGCTCGATGCAAGAACCCTTTTTACCCCTTCTTCGGCTGCTTCGCTGGCAAAAGCAGCAGCTTCGAGGGAGATTTCGCTGTTGAACCCAGTTTGGGTTTATTCTAGGGGCACCCAGAAACCGTATTTTGCTATACTTCATAGGATTGATGTGGGGATTGTGATAGATTTGGAGCCTGCGAGGTCTGGCGATCCTGCGATGTCTCTTGCTGGGGCAGTGCAGTCGCAGAAGCTAGCTGTCCGTGCAATTTCTAGGTTGCAGTCACTTCCTGGGGGAGATATTGGTGTGCTTTGTGATACAGTTGTGGAGGATGTGCAGAAGCTGACTGGATATGACAGGGTTATGGTATATAAGTTCCATGATGATGATCATGGTGAAGTCATTTCTGAAATCAGAAGGTCTGATCTAGAACCTTACCAGGGATTGCATTATCCTGCGACAGATATCCCTCAAGCTGCTCGTTTTTTGTTCAAGCAAAATCGTGTTAGGATGATTTGTGATTGCAATGCAGATCCAGTTAAGGTTTTCCAAAGCGAAGAATTAAAGCAGCCTCTTTGCTTGGTTAATTCGACTCTTCGATCACCTCACGAGTGTCACACACAGTACATGGCAAACATGGGTTCCACTGCATCATTGGTGATGGCTGTTATTGTCAACAGCGGTGATTCGACGAAACTCTGGGGTTTGGTAGTGTGCCACCATACTTCCCCACGATACGTCCCTTTCCCGCTTCGATATGCTTGTGAGTTCCTCATGCAAGCATTTGGGCTGCAGCTCCATATGGAGCTTCAATTGGCATCACGGTTGGCAGAAAAGAAGATTCTGAGGACACAAACTTTATTATGTGACATGCTGCTTCGAGATGCCCCACTTGGTATCATCACTCAATCACCTAGTGTAATGGATCTTGTCAAGTGTGATGGAGCTGCATTATATTATGGTGGGAATTGTTGGTTGTTGGGTGTGACTCCTACTGAGGCACAAGTGAAGGATCTTGCTGAGTGGCTGCTTACAAATCATGGGGATTCTACAGGTCTGAGTACTGATAGTCTGGCCGATGCTGATTACCCTGGGGCGGCTTCATTGGGTAATGCTGTTTGCGGCATGGCTACTGCAAGAATAACTTCAAGGGATATATTGTTCTGGTTCAGGTCACATACAGCAAACGAAATCAAATGGGGTGGAGCTAAGCATCATCCTCAAAATAAGGATGATGGTGGAAGGATGCATCCAAGATCATCCTTTAAAGCTTTTCTTGAAGTGGTGAAGTGCAGAAGTTTGCCATGGGAAGTCTCGGAGATTAATGCAATCCACTCATTGCAGCTTATAATGAGAGACTCATTTCTGCATATGGATGTCAGGGGTTCTAAGGCCCTGACATCTGCAGGGCGAACTGATACCAAGATGCACGAAATAGATGAACTCAGTTCAGTAGCGTGTGAAATGGTTAGATTGATTGAAACTGCGACAGCTCCTATATTTGGAGTTGATTCTGCCGGTCTTATTAATGGGTGGAATGCAAAAATGGCTGAATTGACAGGGTTGCCAACTAATGAAGCTATTGGGAAATCCCTGGTTAATGAATTCATCCATGAGGACTCACGTGGAACTCTTGAAAATGTTTTATGCAGAGCTTTGCAGGGTAAGTTTCTTTTCCTTTTATCCCATATCAACAGTTGCGGTAAGTTATTCATCAGTTTGGTCTATCAGCTAGTTTCCTGTTTTGTGATTCTCTAGTCTGTATTTTCTGTTCAGTTCTCTTTCTAGACATTTGCAGAGAACGGTCTTGTGAAGCTACTTTCTCTTGTACCCGCATTTACTACATCATTACTTTGATTATGTCCTCTCATTGGTTTGTTCTAATGAGTTCACTGAGATTTGCCTCAGTCTTTCTGTTGGTTAGTTTTTATCTTCTTAGAGATTTACTTGAATTCAACCCTTACCTTTATTACTATCACTAGCATGCCACTTTGACCGTGTTTTCATTTTTTAGAGTTGAGCGATTATTTGGAGTTCCATGAAGATGTTTGTCTTTTTTCATGGCAGGTTTCTTGGTCTCCTCTTTTATCAGGTTTGAATGCTGGTTGTGCAAGTGTAATGTGATTGAAGTAGAGATTGTTTCTTACACATTATGATGAGTGAGGCATATCAAAGAGAAGCCTCTAAAGCCATCATTCCTTAGAGTATCCACTATATTATTGTTGTGACAACACCCTGTATCCCTTCAACATGTTGGTGATTTCTTGTTTGTCATCGTTCATTTCCGTTTACAGTGTGAGTGAGATTTAGATAATTAGGGATTTGATTTCATACTTATAATTTTAGTCTCATTAATGGCGTGAATGTCACTTTTACTTGATTCTATGATATCCAGGTGAGGAAGATAAAAATATTGAGTTAAAATTCAGGGCTTTTGGTCTTCATCTGCAGAACTCAGTTGTTTATATCTTGGCAAATGCCTGCACAAGTAGAGACTACACAAACAATGTCATTGGGGTATGTTTCGTTGGTCAAGACGTCACATGTGAGAAGATGGTGATGGATAAGTTTGTACGTTTGGAAGGGGATTACAAAGCTATCATACAGAGTCTTAGCCCATTAATTCCTCCTATATTCGCTTCAGATGATAATGGTTGCTGCTCTGAATGGAATGCTGCAATGGAGAAGCTGACAGGTTGGATGAGACATGAGGTCATAGGTAAAACACTTCCTGGAGAGATCTTTGGCGGGTACTGTCGACTAAAAGGTCAGGAGACTCTCACTAAATTTATGATTCTGTTGTATCAAGGAATAAGTGGACAAGATACCGAGAACTTCCCTTTTGGCTTTTTCAATCGGAAGATGAAATTTGTGGAGGTTTCCTTGACGGCAAGCCGGAGAACTGATACAGGTGGAAACATTATCGGATGCTTCTGCTTCTTGCAAATTATTACACCGGATGCACAGCTGATCCCTGAAGGACAAGGCCAAGAGGATGCTGAGTGTGCTTTAAAACTGAAGGAATTGGCTTATGTACGTCAAGAAATGAAAAATGCTTTAAATGGCATCAGGTTTACCCACAAACTTCTGGAAACTACAGCTGTTTCAGAAAACCAGAAGCAAGTTCTAGATACAAGTGATGCTTGTGAAAGACAGATCATGGCGATCATAGAGGATATGGATTTCGGAAGCTTATATGATGGGTAGGTATCTCTGTCATGAAGGCCCCTGATTTGCTTAAATATTGGGCAATTCTTATTGTGCTTGTTTTTATATTTGCAAGCTGCTAGCATCAGGAATATATCTTATCATTCTCTTTTATTTATGACCACTTTAGACACATTAAAATTCAAGCCTGCTGTACTTTAGATTTGAGCTAATCAATTGAGGATAAGTCATGTCAAAATCCTTGTTCTACTGATGGGTTTCATTAGATTGTCCAACCTAAAAGGTTTAGTTGATATGTGGAAGGAGACTACATAAATGTATGGCCTATGGAAACCTGTAGATAAACAATGTGGTATCCTGTAACACCCCCTCTAATGAGCAAACCAGACACAAAACAGCACGTGGTAGAACTTAGCTCTGATATTATGTTGGAAAGTCCAACTTAAAGCTTAAGCTTAATAGGTGGATGGAGACTACATAAATAAAATGCCTATTGAAATCCCCTGGACAAGTGATATAAGTATTTTAAAATTTTGTAGAATCATAGTCAATTGCTCTAAAAGTTTAAGTTCTTAAATGAGCTGTGGTTTAGTATTAAATACTCTAGCACTCTCCATCATTTGTAATTTGGACTTTGACCTAAGATGAAAGGATGGAAATTTATAGTATGTTGGACAAATAGGGGCTTAGGAAGATTTGAGCTCAGGACCTCCTGTTTTGATACTATGTGAAGTTTTATGGAACCATCAATTAGATAATGGGTGGTTTGATATGAATATGCTTTAAGAAGTTTCATACACATGTCCAGGCATCTTTTCTGTGAGGTTTTTATGAGGACAACCAAGGACAATTCATTGGCTTTACAGGGTGATATTATCATCTGGTGGCTACCTTGACATATCATAGTGCGACATGTCATGGTAGTGCAATGACTCGAAATGCTCATTTCATGTTAATCTAAGAGATGAAATCACTTTCTTGCTACTTCACAAGCATTAAGTAAATCCAACATTTATAAGAGGTTTAATCCTTACCAGATCTGTAGTCGTTCATCCTTTCTCAGTCAATTTGTTCTGTGGTTTTGATAAAATGTATTGAAATACATGCTTGTCATGATATTACTACTTATGCGCAAGTCAGTACTTCATGATGCTTTACTGCTGTTTCTTTTATTCCCTACTCTTTCTAAGCTAAGCGATGCCTATAATTTTATATTATGCTGGTTGATGCAGCAGAGTGGAGCTGAATGTGGAAGAATTTCTTCTGGGAAGTGTTTTAGATGCCGTCATTAGTCAAGTGATGATCCCACTGAGAGAAAGGAATTTACAGCTCTTTCACGAAATTCCAGAGGAAATGAAAAATCTGAGCCTTTTTGGTGACCAAGTTAGGCTTCAACTTGTCCTATCGGACTTTTTGCTAAATGCTGTGCGCCATGCCTCTTCACCAGATGGCTGGGTGGAAATAAAGATTTTGCCTGGGTTAAAGCTTATACAGGATGGCAGTGAATTCATGCAGATACAAATCAGGTACTGAACAACTGTTTCAGACATTCTATATTTCTTCTTAAATTGGTCTTCTGGATCTATAACAAGCAGCAGTTAAAACAGTCTTACTAACAACTGAATTAATTAATTAGGAGAGTATTTTGACAACTGCCCACTTAGTATGGCCACTCTTCATTTTCCTTTTTTTCTTTTCTTTTTCTTGGTCATGGGTTCAGATTTTTCTGTTTGGTCCTTTTGGGAAAAAGATTGTCTTGGTTTTTGATACATTTCCAAACTAAGGAAGATATGCTTTCTGTCTCATACTTTAAAAGCGATCCTACTGCCACCTGCAATGTAGCCTATGATGAAGGCTCTTGTTGGTGCTTGCCCATCTTAGCTGCATTTACATAGCATAGTACCAAAATTATGGATTGCGACTTCTGATGTACATAAGGCGACTTCTTATTATTATCCCTGTATCATATGTGCGGCAAGAAAAACCAAAATTGAATCAGGATTTGTTCATCCCAGAACGGTCCAATTGTTGTCTTTCCCAAGTGATGATTATATGTAAGAGATGCTAGAAATTTTGCTCTAATTTCTACTTCTTAGATTACAAATCACAAAACATCTGTTGAAAGCATTGCAATCGGGGACTTCTACTTAATTAAAATACTGCTGGCGCCGCATTAACATTATAATGACTATACTAGCCTCTGAGATCAGGTTTTTCTTATATCAAGGGGTACAAGTGAACGTGCATCTCATGCATAGGTCTTTCTTTGAACTCAATGAAGCTGCATTTTTCCTTGCAAGTCATGGCAATAATGCATATTCAATCTGAATAAACTGTCCCTGATTGTAAGCTTCAAAGTTTTTTTTCATAGAAGGTGATAGACCTCTAAGCAACGAAATACTGTACTAAAAGGTAGCAGTATCATAATCCAGCCTGCATGGAAGCCTGGACACGTGCCAGTCTTTATCATTAGAATTTGCTGAATTATAATCTTGGTCTGTCCTATTCCTAAACGCCTCTGAGTGACCCAAACTGCTATGTATTAGTTTTTTCATGCTAATCTGTTCAGCTCGTCATTTATGTAGGATGGTACATGCCGGGCAAGGTCTGCCTTCTGCTCTGATCGATGATATGTTTGATGGAGAGAATCGGTGGAGTACAAGTGCACAGGAGGGCCTCGGTCTAAACCTGTCGCGGAAACTTCTCAACAGAATGAATGGTCAGGTCCACTATATTAGAGAGAGCGAGAGATGTTACTTTGTCATCGACCTTGATCTTAAAACACAGAGAGAGAGACACAAGATGCTCTAACCAGAAACAGGCATGTTGACGTGACATATCTCTTAAAATCTTATACTTTTGAGGTCAATGCATTCTACTATGCCCAATTCATCACGACACACACAAAGTTGCCTGAGAAAGTGGTCTTTAGTGCAGACAACACATCATATGTAGTCTCTCGAATTTAGGTTCACCTTTTTTGGCAAGAACTGTGGAGAATATTAGGAACCCCTGCACAAGTATCCGGGGATAAGCTGTGCCAGTAAGTAATGATTCCCCTGGTCAGCAAAGAAACCTTATGGAAAGATAAGGTAGCCCGGTCTTCTTTTGTAAGCCAAATAATGCCTTTATTTTTTTGTGCAATTGCTTTCGATGCATGGATGGGCTGGGCAATGCAAAGATGGGATCCTTCTTCTGCTGCATCTTGTGCATGCTGCAATAGTATTGCTGTCTTATGTTACAACTCGCAGTACGGATAGATCGGGAATATCACAATACTGCAATAGCATTGCCATCCTATACTGCAAGACATAGTAGGAATAGATGGGGGCGGACTATTATTCGTTATGATGCTGCTATTAGTGGATTTTCTTCAAACTCCGAAGTGTGCACTGTCCGTCTGGTGTACTTTTTTAGATCCACCATACTAGCTCGTTAAATCAACACGAGTATGTTCGGTTTCGAAGATCTTGAATCTGAAATGTATGCCGAGTCTTGTATGTGCAGCTTGAGATCCGGCAGAAGAATGCTTTACTGGGAGAGGGTAGGTGACGGGTCTTTGCCAGCATGGATATTATGCTGGCTTTCACAGACTAGCATTGGCTTGAATGTGCCTGTTGAAAGATGCTTTTCACAGGAAAACGGTCACTGTAGTCTTAATGATTCTCTGATGATCTTCTGATACAACTTTATCTATTCGTCTAGGAACTTCTATGGAAATATATACGCTGTGTAACGTGCTCGATGCGACATTGAATACGGTGAGGAGAACAGGTCGGATCGAATCGTCAAGGTTCAGTGTTGTCTAGTTGCGGGATTTACCAGTCTCCATTGGCGCGCGGGTCCGTCGATGTGTTTCGGCAACCATCGAGATTTTCCAGTCAAGTCACTGAACTTTCGCTTCACCTTACACCATTTCCTTCGCTTTCCAACCAATGATTCGTTGGGAATACGGTGCGACCGGTGACATGGCCCAAAGTTGAATGATCGGTCGTGAAAGTTGGAGTTCAATCATGGCGATCTTAATATGAACTTTATGACCGGTATTGGCTGGGTGGAGTCCAAGAGCAAAGCCGTTGGAATTGGCGGTATTGGCAAGAGAACTGGCCTGGGATTAGAGGTCACCCAGTTGAATCCTCAGCAAATTGCTTGGTGTTAGGATAGCTTGTATAGCACGAAGGCTAGAACTTGATCGGTTCATGAGACTTATAAGATATAAAAATGGGATTTAGGTAGCTGAATCTTGGCGCTCGTGCTCTTCACTTATAACAAGAAAAATAAATAAGAGCATTTTTACCTAAGCATTGCCACAAAAGCAATTCGTATTTCTATTAATGTCTACTAATGTCCAAAATGAATAATATATCTAAAATTCAAATACATTAAAATTGCATTTTATTTGAACTCGTAAATGCTTTTTGGGTTCTCTAAGTAGAACATCCGTTTTTTTTTCAATTTTAAATAAATAAAAATTTTAAAATAATATTAATCACTAAAGGACTTTTCAAATGTGTTTTCTACCAAGTAGTCTTTCTCTCAAAATTGTTTCTTAAACCGTAGTTTACCAAACAATCTTTGCATTTATCCAAAGCCCTTTAAGTTAAATTATTTTGCATTTTCTCAATGAGCTTTGAAAATGTTGAACCAAATAAATCCATAATTAGGAAATTCGATATATCTGAATTTTGATATCAATAGAAACTAGACATAACATGAGCCTAATATAAGCAAAAGTCTAACATCGAGAAAATAAATATAATTGGGGTTGCTGATATAAGCAGAGCATCTACTTACCCGCGATAACAATTGCGTCACATGTTTCAAGATTAACATCCCAAAATAATTCATCTTATTTTTTGACTGCTTGTGATATGGTATGTATTCCTAATTTCCCGACGCCGGCGAGCTCGAGTCTCACCAGATCCGGTGAGGCTCGGCCTCGCCAGCAACTGGCGAGGCTCGAGCTCACCGGCATCGGGCGGGGCCTTGGCCTTGCCGGATCGGCGAGATCGAGCCTCGCCTGTGGTTGGTCGTCACCCGTCATCGTGGCTGGCGCCGGCTGAAGAAGAAGAAAAAAGAAAAGAGAAAAATAAAAAATAATTA